>JAJHUR010098042.1:0-10487 GCA_027495735.1 Lutjanus campechanus
CCTTTTTTTAACTTTATTTTAAACATTTTGACTTTGTTCTTGTCATTTTGATTTTATTCCCAACATTTCGTCTTGATTCTCGACATTCCGACTTTCTTCTCAATGTTTTGACTTTATTTGTGACATTTCGACTTTATTCTTGACTCTGTTCTCAAAACGCATAATAATTTTCCCCTTGTGTCAGGCCCTAATAGTCCTCCGTATTTTTGTCTTATTTCCCTGTCAAAGTGACTTTTATTTCCTCTGTTCCCTGCTGTTCCAACAGAGGTCTCTGTTTATGAAGTTCTGGAGGAAATGTAGCATGTACTGCTTTTAAAACTCAAGCCAGGCCTGTCAGTTTTTTTTGTTTTTGTTTGTTTGTTTGTTTCTTGTTCTCTCTTAACATAATTATAATCTTGGCATTCTTCATCATTTTCATTGCTATAACCTGTCCACATCATCCTCAGAAAATGTAAGCTTTAATGTACCGGCATTTCTAACTTGAGATCGCCTCAAAATGTTTAACTGTAGCATTATAATTAACTGATTTATTGTCAAGTGTATGAAAACCCAGAGACTAGCCTATATGGTATATGTTTGTGACTTTTTTATTTTGAATTGCTTGCTGTATTGTGTGTATGCAAGAGTGAAAGAAAAGAGAGGGAGTATGATTGTGGAGCAATCAGAGTTATATTACTGGTATTGGAATATAGAAAATTTATGCAAAAAAAAAAAAAGTTTTAAGTCATCCCTGAATTAAATATCCATTGTATCAGAGGTCACCGTCACATTCTTAGATTTGATCATGTTCATTATTAAAGATATACTTATCTGTAGTCTGTTGGATTTTTCTTTCTTTATTGTGACCGAGGGGTTTTTATTTACATGAACAAGTCGGTTTTACTAATGTAGCCGAAAATCACAAAATTAACTATGAAGGGATTTACAGTCTGTACAGTTGGTGACGACAAATAACAAAAACTCTAATCTCAAGATTTACTCAAGTACAAGTTCTGCTTTACTTGATTATTTCATGTGACTTTATACTTCTAATTCTGCATGATGAGTACCTTTAAGTAAAATTTGATGATAATTGTAATGATAATACATGATTTTAGTTTTAAATGCAGTTACTTCTTGTAGTGGAGTATTTTCAATTTATTTGAGGGAAAAATTCACCACTTTTTATGTGGATGTTCAGTCAGTGTTGATGGTACATTTTTACAGCTGATATGGTCAATTAATTAGTCATTGACAGAAAACTGATCAACTACAACATGATAATGCATTAACTCCAACTACTGCAGATGCCTCTCTATGATATTAATTAATAAATCATGAATTCTAGTGAATATCTTTGGGGTTTGGATTGTCAGGTAAGATCACTTAGGCTGCAACTAATTACTTTTCATTATCAATTAATCTGCTGATTATTATTATTATTTAATTGTTTAGTATCTGAATTGTCCAAAATATTTACAAACTGCCTGTTAAATTTCCAGAGCCCATGGTGACGTCCAGTTTCTTTGTACGAATTTGGCATTTGTACTCGAAAAATAACTGAAAAGGGGCAATGTGACTTATCAATAATATCTTGATATTTATAGGTCATGTCGGGATATACCATATATATTAGATATACACATCTTCTCTAAAATAAATAATATAACTATAATAACTAATCTTTTAGAGAATGATGCCCGACAGTCTATAAACGAGGGCTGAGCGATAAAGACAAAATCAACTGTCGTGATACTTTTGACTAAATACTTCCATATCAATATTTCTTGATTTTACAACAATATTATATAGGGATGAATATTAGTGCTTTCATAAACTATTAACACAATGAGATTTTTTACTAAATAATCTTCAGTTATGTTGATATAAATAATCACTAAGTGGGTAAAGAAAATAATAGAACAGTTAGAACATTTGACAGGTTCAGAAAATTACATCATTTTACTGTGATGCAGCTTTAAAACCCAGGAAGAGACAACAGTTTTTATATATCATGATATAACAATGCATAACAACCTTTTAAGAACCTTTTTTTAAAGAAAGGGTTCGTCAAGGGTTCTGTGTAAGACTAAGGGTTCCATTAAGAACCCCTTTCATTCAAAGAACCCTTTCTGGAAGAAAGAGTTCTTCAAAGATTGATGAAATCCTGTCAAGTATCTTTTTCAAATACTATAATATAAAAAGGTTCTTGGTAGAACCCCCTGGGTGGATTCTAGATAAAACCCTTGTAATATAAAAAAGGGTTCTCAGTAGAACCTGCTGAGTGAATTACAGCTAAAACCCTTGGAATATAAAAAGGTTCTCAGTAGAACCCCCCCATGGGTGGGTTCTTGTTGGCACCCTTAGAAGATGGAAAGGTGAATAAAACACCCAGAGGGTTTCTGGGTGGAACCTTTTCACCATGGAAGGGTTCTCTGTAGAACCTCTCATCGGGGTGAGATCTTTCACAGATGGTTTAAGGTGCAACTCTCCATGTTGGGTTCCAGGTAGAACACTGTGAAAGGGTTGCAGGTGGAACCTTTCTAAACAATTCTAACAGAAACCAAAAAGGGTTCTCCTATTAGGACAAGCAAAAGAACACTTTATGGTTCTAGCTGGCAGCTTTATTTCTAGTCATCACAAGAATTTCAATGTCATATTTTCTGAATTTATCTGGACCAAATAATGAATCAATAATTATGATTATTAGCTACAGCTCTAATATCTGTTCTCACCAGAATATGAATTCGAGTTTTGACCTAAAATGCAGAACCTCATCTCCCTGGTGGAGAACCTCTGATTCATGTGACAGCCTCACTGTGTGGAAATATCACAAAATCTGTAAGAAAATGATCACAGTTCGGTGAAAACAGGTAGTCTTTGTTCGCGTGAGCTCAGCAGCCAGGTGTTCTCTCTCCCTCTCTCTCTCTCTCTCTCTCTGCAGATGTTTTAAATCTCTCCATCTTCATAAATGATGCAGGGCAGATGTGCGTGCGGAGTGTGATTCCTCTCTTGGCATTCACCGCGTGCCTTAATTGTACAGCTAATAAATCAAGGTCCGCCGTGAACACGAGGAGCGGTAATCCTGACCCTCATCCCCTCATCCTCATCTTCATCCTCATCCAGGAGCCTTATGAGCGTTTCACCGTCACGATGAAACAGAAACACACACGTTATAAATGACTCACAGGCCTGAGCGCCATCAACGCGATGCAAGGGTATTTAAAAATGTCCTCATCTGCATTTTACAACAATAAAACAACGCTCTATAACACAAATGTCATATCTTTTTTAAACATCCAGCAAAACGTCTCCTCTTCCTCCTCTTTTTCTTCCTCCTCTTGTCTTGTTGGTGATACTGAGACTCGCTCATAACGCCATTAATTAAACTGTCAGGTCCTCCTCGGCTCCAGCTCCGGTGTGCGCAGCTGCGAGGCTTCATTCCGCAGCACGGCAGCGCGTTTTCAGCACCACAGCGGCACAAGCGTCCCCGCATCTTATGATTTAAATGGAGGCCAAACAATACCACAAGTCCACAGAGCTGCTGGCAGCGGCTGATTCAGGCGGACAGACTCGCTGCTGCTGCTGCTGCTGATGATGATGATGAGGAAGAGGAGGAGGACGGTGATGATGATGATGATGATGATGGTGATGTCCCGTCATGCTCAGGAGAGATGAAGACGAGCTCCGGTCCGATCGCACATCCAAGGTTTAAACATCTAACACGCTGTTTATTCTGCGGTTTTTTTAAATAAATATATTAATACATTTCTCTACATCAAAAGCCTCCCGTCCTGATTTGCGTGCGGCTTCATGCCCGCTCCTCATAGGCTGAGGCAGGAACGTCATGACGTGGAGCCACTGAGACGCTGCCCCCCCACGCGCCCCGCTGACCAGGGTGGTGAAACCAGCGGACCCTCATGTTCCCCTGAAGCACATGAGCCTTCATCAGCCTCCTCCTGGCTACAGCTGCAACGATTAATGGAATAATCGATTATCAAATGAATCCCCAACCATTTTGATAACCAATCAATCAGTTTGAGTGATTTTATTTTTAAGAAAAAATCAAAAATCTCTGATTCTGAATATATTTTGGATGTGGGCAAAACAAGACATTTGAGGACGTCATCTTGGGTTTTGTTTCACCATTTTCTGACATTTTATACAACAACTAATAATCGATTAATTGAAAAAAAATATCGACAGATTAATCATTTATGAAAATAATCGTCAGCTGCAGCCAGACTCCTGTACATTTAATCAGAATTTCAAAACGTTTCAAAAGTTGTGGTTTCCTTTGATGCATTATTTCTGTGCAAAAAAAACTATGGTAATATAAAGGAAGATGCCCTCTTTAAAGGGGCAGTTCACCCAAAACCAGAAACATATTTCCCCCCTGCTATTTATCCATCAAGGTTGTTTTGGCGTAAGTTGCAGAATTTTAGATATGGTCAGTCATAGGGATGTCTGCCCTCTCTCTGGAACTACATGGCTTATGAAAATCTCAACAGCTCAACATGTGTCTTTACAGAAATCATGACCTGATTACTCAAAATTAGAGTAAGACAGAAATATTGGTTGGCCAGTATCATCGGCTGATGTCGGCCTATCACAGCTATATCAGTCTACGTCTTATTTTTTATATGTATATATTTGCACACACACACACTGGTGGACTCTAACTGTCTAACCTCTTCCCTGCCACGTACACCGCAGATGAAACAAGATGAGATGAAGCAGTTCATGTAGGAACTACTTTCTTTCTCCCGAACCACACCCCACAACCGTATCACTGCGCTGAAGGAAGTGTGCATCTGCTCATGGTCGAGAGGCTGGAGAGGTTCGTGCTTATGAATGTGGGATGTCAACACTGATGCCGTCCTCCTCAGCTGAGCTGTAGCCTCTCGTCCATGTGTAGATGCACGCTTCCCTCTGTGCAGTGATACGGTTGGTTGGTCTACTTCAGCAGAAAGAAAAAAAGTTCCTTCATGAAACTGCTCATAACGGTCTGTGGATTATTTTGAGTAACCGGGTCCTGATTTCTGGAACATAACATTGTTGTTGAGTTGTTGTTTTTTGTTGTTGGCACTTTGAGCACCGCAAGCCAAGCACCATTTAGTTCCATTATATTTGAGAGAAGGCAGACAGACATCTCTATGGCTGATGTCTCCAAAACTCTGTGACTCACACCAGAACAAACGAAGATGGATAAATAGCTCTACAAGTAAGAGGAAATATGTGTATTTTTGATTTAGAAGTGAGCTGTCTTTGAAAGATATTTGTGGCTCTGGAGAAAGTTCCATGATAAGTCTGATAAAGTGCCTCAAGTGATGTCATTTGAGTCAACATCAGCTGGGGTTGATGACTTTGAAAATGAAAAAAAAAAAATCAGGGTGTTTTTAGTGAGAGAGAAGTGAAATTTACCAGACCTCTGTGGCTCCTCATCTCTGCTTGAAGCTAGTGGCTTGAGGCTACAAGTTGCTACTATCTTTGACCGAACTGTGAGGCGTAGTAGTGGATTGTGGGTAACGTAGGTGCCAGGATTTGACAAGGAGAAAAAATATGTGGAATAAAAGAAAAAGACAATATGTCTGCTGATGTTATTTTTGAACATTAAAAAAACTGTTCATCTTGAGCCAAATATTTGTATGAGCTTTAGTTTAAACATAACAAAACAGTAATTAAAAAAACAAAACAAAACAAAACTTCTTTATTTTTACATATCAGAGAATAGTCCAAATTATGTTAAATTATTAGTGAATTCATGGGATATAATCATAAGAATATGATGTCTTTGTTTTTCCAGAGATAAAGTTATTTATGTGTTGTTGTTGTTGTTTTGTGCATCAACAAAAATCAGACAACAGGGTGGGAGAAGATGCACTTATTGCCCCAAACCACTAGGTGGCGTTTTGATCCAAAAGTGAATTTTCACAAATCCATCCAACCTAATGAATCACACCAATGTCCTCATGAAAACACAGTATAAAGACACTATTAAACCGCACAGGTAAAACATTAAAGATACAAAGACGTGATGCCAAAAGTAAAAAAAAACATCCAGTATTTAAGAAATACAAAATCTGAAATCGAGTTTTCTGAAAATCTGTCAGCTCTTACTGCATGTAGACAACATAAAGATGTTACTTACATTAATTACAGGCCTAATAATTAGTTACATACATGTTTTATTTTATTATCCAGTTCTCTGTGATCTGAAATAAAGCAAATAATACTGTAACTGATAGAGCAGAAAGTATATTTTCTGTATTTTAATTTTATTTAACATTCACAACCTGCAGTCTGTTTTAGCAGCTCAGCCTGTAGTTGGAAATGTTTAAATTTGCATTAAATTGTGTATAATTATTAATAATTATGTCAATGTATTTCAATATTTTGCCCCGTTATTAATATAATATTCAAATGTTATAACATGTTGTATTTATCTAACATGACAATACATGTTAACTTGGTAAGGAGAAGTGGGTTTTTAAAGCTATTTCTCATTTTTATCTCTTAATGTTGGTAGCTTACTTATTTTCTTGGGTTCAGTCACAATGTTTACTGAGATACTTTGCTTTGTTTTCATTCATTTCCTTTTTCAGAAAAAATAAAACCTCTTTAATATTGTTTTTGTTTTGTTGAGGACCAATACATTTTTACACATTTCACACAATTAAAGCAACAGAAACCGAAAACACAAACAACTTTTTATCAAAAAGAGTCTCTTTAGATTTATTAACACATTAATATATCACAAAGAGTAACTCATTTATAAAAGTGTGACAGTTTACAAACACCACAGCCAAACTCATTTAAATAAATATTTATGTTAATGTCATTATAGTTTATGAGCACATGTACCAGAATTTAAAAGACATAAATATTATATTTCTGATGAAATCGAACTGCACGTCAAGACAGAAGCTTTTGTTTTCATGTCGCTCATCCATGGAAACACACGAGTACATTTGAACATTTTGGCCGACACACACACACACACACACACACACACACACACACACACACACACACACAAACGACTCGCACATAATGTCCAACTTAAATAAAATTAAAGTACATAGTTTGCTACAAGTGCAGAATCTTAACAGTAAACATGCAACCCAGATTTCTACGGCAAGTGGAGGCACGATCAGTTCCACCAGAGGTTCTCAAAATGCGGCCCTGGGGCCCGAAGGTGGCCCTTCAATCATCCCAGTTCAATACTTTCACTCCTGTTTGCTAAAAACTACAGTACCCAGCTTTTCAGAGAGGTGTTTAATAGAACCATATAGGGTTCTTTGGCTTGTCCCCATAGGAGAACACTTTTTGGTTCCTTTTAGAACCTTTTATAGAAGTTCATTCCATTTGGAACCCATTCAGAGAGTTCTACCTAGAACACAACATAAAGGGTTACACCTAGAACCATCTGTGAGAGGTTGCACCCAGAAACCTTTTCCAATTATTGGAATTATTGGAATGCAATTTATTCAAGAACCTTGGAACCTCGGTGCTATCTAACAAACCGGCCCGTGTTTTCCACCAGTTTTGAATAGAACCATTGTAATCAAGGATGTCATCAACAGAGGGCGCTGCAGAACCCACAACAACCTGCAGAATATGACACAGACAGTTCTCAAGGGAAACCTGCTGTTTTTTGGTTCCATCTGAGAACCAACTTTTCAGGTTCAGAAAAAAAAAAATGGTGGAAATGCTCATAACAGTTCCAAAGGTGCTTGAACTGGAATGGGGCCAGTTCCATGATGGTGTAAAAGGCCAGAGAACCCTTTTTAGAAGAAAGGATTCATCAGATGTGCTTTGGCAGAACCCTTTTAATGCAAAGAACCCCCTTTTGAAAGAAAAAGTTCTTCAAGGATTGTTGAAATCCCTGTTCCACTTGAAACTCTTTCAGAGGGTTCTACCCTGAGCTCACACAACGGGTTATACATCTGTATACATAGAACAACCTGTTTTAAGGTTTCACCCAGAACCCACGTATGACAGGTTATACAGAGAACAATTCTGTAATGGTTCCACCCAGATCCCTCTTTTCCACCTTCTAAGGGTGCCAACAAGTATCTTTTTTTTATTTTCTGAGGGTTTTATCTAGAACACATTAAGTGTGTTCCACAGAGGAACATTTTGTCTTCCAAGGGTTTTATCTAGAACCCACGCAGTTCTCCCAAGAACCCTTTTATAGTAAGACCTGACAGGATTTCATCAATACTTGTCTTACACAAAAGCCTTGCCTTCCTCAAAAAAGGGTTCTTTGAAAGCAAATGTTTCTGGGTAGAACCTCAGCCCTGCAGGAAGAACTCTTTTAGAACCCTTATTTCTAAGAGTGTATGTAACTGTGACCCATATATACTTGTGTTTGGGGCTCAGAACCACAAACAGGGTCTTTTCATTTGTTGCCTCGTCCTTTTAAAGGTGCTATACGTAAAAAAAATGGGCATATGTTGAATTAATACTCCAAACACAAGGAGGGCAGCATATCATCAGAAATTTAAGCTGCCATTAGCTCGACAAACTTGGCAAGAAAACCACCTTGGTGTTGTTGGACTGAGGGGAGATTGGATGCTCCCGTGGCTCACTATCGCCTCCTGAGGCGTAAAGTGGTATTACAAGACTGGGTGGTCTGAAGCTAACTGGTTAGCATGCTAACTTCAGTAGATATCTCTGCAACTTCATGTTAATTTTAGTTAATTTTTTTGAAAGGTTTTAAACTAAAAATCTTCAATGTAGCACCAAATAAACTAAAAATAAACCAGATTTTATTGCCCTTTACATGTCGACACTCACTCAAGCGTCAAGTCAGGCCTTGAAGGAATCAAGTCTCAAGTAAGTAAAGTAAATATCAACAACCATGTGAAAGACATCGTCTCAGTTTACCCTGGTAGAGTTTGCCTGTCGTTCATCTGTCATGTTTTTAGATGCAACAGTCTCCAGCTGCTGTAAACATCAAAGTTTCTACATTAAATATTTATACAATCATAAACATTTGTACGGTGCGGTCACTTTTGGCCAAAGTGACTCACAGTAAACACGACAGAACAAAAACTTGTGCGCAATATTCAAGTTCCTTCATTTTAAAAAGAGGAAGTTTGAGTTAGTTCCACTTTTATGACCAACTGTCACTGTGGATGGAGATGTAAATGTAACGTCCAGCTCCATAAACCACGTAGACACTGGTGTTTGTGACAAAGGGTCTGGATCAAATCACAGTGACCTCTCTGTGATCCTGCAGGTCGACACGACGAGAATCTCCAAAGAGGAGGAAAACTGCGAGGCCTGTGGCGTTTATCAAAGTGATGAGTGAGAACACGGTGGCCCACGACAGCGTGACCTCAATCAGGTAACCTGACACGGAGACCAACACCAGTCCTGTGCAACACACAACAAAAGAGAGAGGAGACATTTGAGATCAGTGGCAGAAGTAACAACAGAGAATTTACACTTTTATTTTGTTAATCCAGATTCAATAATGAATATCTTGGATACATACCCATAAAAGCACCCATCATGTTCATGAAACCTGTTGCAGAAAAGGAAAAGTGATTAAATGTCAATAAACAAAAAGTAAGCTCAGCACAGTTTTATGAAACTGAACTACAATCTGACACAGACTCACCATAGAGGGCACCAGCACATGATGGAGTGAGATCCTGTACATTCACAGACACACCACTGAAACACATAGAAACTCATCACGTAAACAGCTAAATCTACATCAAATCAAACAAGGATGACTCTCATTTACTAAATTACAAGACTATAAAAATACAACTGTGTACAACGGATAACTCCGGTTATTTTCTATATTATTATTATTTTCAGCAAATCCATGAAAAGACCAAAACCAACAACAAATCACTCCTGTTAACAGAGGAGTCTGCAACCTGCAGCTCTGGAGCCACATGTGGCTGTTTTGTCCCTCTCTAGTGGCTCCCTGTGACCTGGGCAAAAAAAATACGTGGAAATGACATTTTCAATTTCATTTAGCATTGCTGTGGGCCTAAACTGATTCTTATATTCTCCGGTTGTAAAAATGTGTAGCCTAAAGATCAAATTACATACAGTTAAAAGAGTTTTAATATTTTATCAGCTAAAAAGTGCATTATAGCCTTCGTCTATACGGCTCGGTGCCCTCCCCTGGTGGCAAAGTGTATCCTGTGCAAAAAAAATAACAAAAACAAAAAGTGAACACACAGTGCGGACTCTCACTCTGTGTTGGTGGGTCTGGTGGATGGCACAGTCACTGTCTTCTTAGTGACCTAGTGACCCAGACCCACCTCTGTCGGAGAAAACACTTCTGCTGGTGGCTAGTCTTGAGTGACCTTTGTTTAGTTATGGGTGCCAAATACAAAAAAAGAAGGAAAATAGAAAATTCAACAGTTGTGGCTTCAGACAAAAAGCAAAAAATGGCTCTTTTTATGATAAAAGTTGCAGACCTCTGTAAAACAAGTATCATCTTTCTAACCAATGCCTGATGTGTCTTATTCCTCTGT
>JAJHUR010098043.1:0-12406 GCA_027495735.1 Lutjanus campechanus
CTGTTCTTCAGCTGTACTTTGTAAATTCCATTTTTACCTCCACTCTGCTGAATTTCTGAGGGTAATTTAACTTTTTACCACACTGCTTTTATTTGACAGGTATAGTGCTTCATAGAAGAAAGCAAGAAATATGATAAATTAATAGAATATAATATATTGCTCTGGACTGAACTGCCCTAGAGGGTGTATCAGCCTCACTAGCCACAACATTAAAATGCTTCTTATGCATCAGAAACAAAAATCCAATAATAGAATAGTATAATTTAATACATGGGTTACTCTGCATATGTTACGATACGTTACGTTACATTACGTTACGTTACGTTACGTTACGTTACGTTACGTTACGTTACGATACGATACGATACGATACGATACGATGCGATACGATACGGTAAGGTATGCTATGGTACGATATGATATGTTACGGGACAGTATGATACGATACAATACAAGATACTTTATTAGAACTAATTAGTGTGTTTTTGTTGTGTTTCTTCTTTTACACTGCAGCTGTAATATGCTGAGGGGTTTTGCTGCTGCAGCCTTATGTGGTCCTCTGTGACCAGTAACTTAGGGTGGCTAAGGTTAGCTGACTAAGACACTGCAGATATTGCTGTGTGACTTATTTCTATATCACTTTGCTGGACGTTAAGGCTCTTTGCTATCTGTGTTATGGTTACATGATGATGGCATATTTTAAAAAAAACGGACTCAAAAATGTTGAGAAACGTGAAATACAACGTGCTGTTTTTTTGTTGTATACAAGTTATATACCATCACTTTAAGTAAATAAAATGAGCACTTCTTTCACAACTGTTTATGAAACAGAATAATGGTCATAAATGGCTTGAAACTGAATGAATAATAGCTGAGGAGACAGAATATTATTTATTTTAGAGAGGGGAAAAAAAGAATAGGGTAAGGTAAGAACTTTTTTTTATTTATTTATTTTTTTACTCTAATCCTTTATTTATTTGATGAACTTTTAATTAGGCAGGAAGGCCTTGTTGAAATAATAAAAATAAAATCTCCTTTTTAAGTGTCTCGAGGCCAAGAAAAATAAAAATGTCAGTATTTCTCTGCCAGAATTTTAAGAAAAAATTACAAAAAACTAGAACGTCAATATGAAAGAATAAAAAAAACATACATAAATAAAACAATTGAATTGTCTGTGTTTATGTGCTTATGTGTTTCCTTTGTTTTTATTAATGGCATGTTATGTCACTGTTTTACTATTGCCAGGGACTGCAGATAAAAGTTAGCCTGTATAACTAAATCTGGCACATTTATGGACTCAAGTGCTCATGTTAATTAATGAGCCTCGTCCCTTCTTAAATAAAATAAACATAAGCTTAAAGGTTAAATACTGGCAAAATTATAACTGACACAAATATGTCACAAGATCAGAACTAAACACAAGTGTGATAAAATGAACATGAACAAAACTGACAAAAATAAAAGGATCATCATGTCTGTCTGACCTCTGCACTTATTTTTGTTTCTTATCAGTAAAGTTTGAGTTTGAGTTATTGTGTTGTTTTGTCCAGTAACCAACTTATGTCATAAAAAGAAAGACTTTATGAGTGTGTTTGTACCTGTATGTGTGTGTATGTGTGTGTGTTTTTTCTTCCCAGGGCTGACTCATCCGCCTCCCTTGTGTTTACTTATTTAGGCCAGCGAAGTCCTCTGGAAAATATGCATCGTTATAACTGTCCCTTTGTGAAGCACCAGACCTCTGCAATATTTCTCACCTAGGTGAGTGTGTGCCGATGCCAGAGCAGGGCCTGCGTCGGTTAACCCTCAGCTCGCTGGGCGGCAGCAGCAGCAGCAGCAGCAGCAGTGTGTGTGTGCGTGTGTACACTGTATGAGGAGAAAAGCTGTGGGAAATCTCCAGTGGCTTTTCAAGCAAACTTCATATTTCAGAGCAGACGTTCGCTCACCGTGCGGGATTGAGATGCTCCTCCTTTAGCTCAGTTTGGACTCGGCCTGTCAGTCAAACTGTGAGGATGTTTTGTGCTTCAGCAGCTCTTGCCGGGCAACACATGACAGCCACAACACAGGGCCCAAGTTCAGCCAAGAGAGTGTTTGGTTGCTGCAGCTACAGAAGGACTCATCCCTGATTTATAAAAGGCACGGTCACTGAATTAGCTCTTAATTTGAAGTTATGAGGAAGCTTCCAGTGAGTGTGGCTGTCTGCGGGGGTTAGCCGGGCTCACAGGCCCAGTCTGCGGGGGTTAGCTCCTGTATGCAGCCGCTTTTTTAACACTCTCTGTCTCTTTCCTCTCAGCCTCCAAAATTAAGAAAAGCACACTCACACACACACACACAAACAGGGGGAAAAGGAAGAGGCGGCTGAATGATACGGGATAGAAAGGTGTGAGAGAACCCCTTTACATTTATGGCCTCTGTAGAACTGGAGGAAGTGGTGTAGTAAAGTGTAGTCGCGCTCCAAAGAACTCACTCAATTCCAAGTACATCACAGACAGACAGCGGAATCAGAGGCGACGGGAACAAAACAAGAAGGCTCAGATCTGAAACATAGAAAGCTTTTCTCAGGATCAGAGGGGACAATGTAAGCATTGTAATGAATACTGTGACTCAGCTGACAGCTCTACAGAGGAGTATCAGGGCCAAACATGAGTGGGGGAAAAAATGAGAGAATAAGTTTGAAATGTTGAGGATAAAGTTGAAACATTGTACATAAAGTTGAAATGTCAAAAATGAAGTTGAGAAGGTGCAAATGAAGTTCAAATTGTCAAGAATAAAGTCAAAAGTTGATGTGTTGAAAATAAATTTGAAATGTTGAAAATGATGACGAAGTGTTGAGATGTTAAAAATGAAGTTGACCGTCAATGTTAAATGTTGAGAACAAAGTCAAAACCTGGAGAATAAAGTTCAAAAGTTGAAAATAATGTTGGAAGTCGGAATTTTGAGAATAAAATCAAAAGTTGAAACGTTCAAAATAAAGTCAAAATGTTGAGAATAAAGTTAAATGTGGAGACTAAAGCTGAAATACTAATTTGACTTGATGGTATTTTAATTTTTATTCTTGACATTCCAACTTTATTCTCAATATTTTTGTGTATGTTTATTCTGAAAATGTAAAATAATTCAAACTTTCATCCTCTTTATTTATCGATTCTTATGCCTGGCACTAATACTGAAAGTTTGTTCTTGACATTTTGACTTTATTCATGACATTTCTACTTCATTCTCAAAATGCAAAATAAAAACATTCCTCCTCTTCTCATTTCCCCTCCCTAATGCTCGGCCCTAACAGTCTTCTGTTCGGCTCAGTAGCTGGGAGCTCTGTAGTAATACGTGGTGGCCTGCAGTGGAGCAAGAAGTGTTCACATGTTGTCTTTAAACAAAAGCAACACCACGATGTAAAAATCCTCCATCATTTCAACATTATACATATTGTCCCTATCCAGTGAAAACCATGTGTCTCTTAAGTTTGGTGACTTTGAGTTTTTCAGATAAACTGAGGTGTTTCGTGTTCAGATAAATATAAGTATATATAAGTTTTTGAGATGTTTTAAGCAACAAAAGTGATAATACTTATGTATTAATGTGTAAAGCTCCACTCCTGCTTTACTTTATATGAGGTTAATTCATGCTTTTTAAAAATACAAAAGTATTGGGGTCCTGGGGGCCCCCAGTGAAAATGACCTGATTCCTCCTGCGCTGTTTTTTATAGATGAAACTATTTATTGTGTTCATGTTTCAGGGGGATTCTTTTGTTTTAATAAAATTAAACTGATGCTGTTTAAATGATGTTTATTTCAATTATTACATATTATGGTCAAAATGACTCCAGATGATTTCACCATACAAATATAACACTGTTTTCTTGACTGAAAACTAAATGATATCAGAATCAAAGGTTGGTAGACAAGCTTTAAGTATTTATGTGGATTGTATTTGGAATAAAAGAGAGAAAGTATAGTATAGAGAGTATATTTTCATTTTACACAATAATTTGTCAATTTTTCGATGAAACTATTTATTATATTGTTACAGTAGTTTATTCTAGTTGGTAGTACTTATATGTCAATTATGTCCGGGGATGAGGGTTTAAAGTACAATATTTCCCTCTGGCATGTGGTGGATTAAAGTTATAAAGTAGCACAAAGAGTCAAATGAGAAGAAGTAACTTAGAAGTTACTGGAAAGCAAAGACAAAGCAAAAGAGGAAGGAATCTATTTTTTTTTTTTAAATGACATTCAGCACAGCATCCAGAGCAAATGTTCCCACAACACTGATTAAGCTCTGAGTCTTGTAATGTATCACACACTGAATTCTATTTTGCCACCCACATGTTCCACTTTGTGTCCTGAAACGTGGCCAATATACAGTTTTAAATGATCTCAGACAGAGAGAGTTTTCCTCAGCTTGATTTAATAAATTAATGTTTCTATTTTCAGTCGGAGAATAAGCCTGTGCCGAGCATTCAGCCTCCAACCGACTCAAATATTTAATATCAGAGAGGGAGTCCTGCAGGCCCATTATGCAAATCCAGGCATCACTTGTGGGCCGTCCACACTTTGGCACAACAGGAACACAGGCTCTGCCCTAATGGCCCATACTCAGTAAACACAGGCCCTCTCCCATGTTGATTTGAGACAACAAAAGATTAGCACTATTTGCAAATATACAACTGAGTTCAAAGGCACAGCTCTTAACCTCGCTTCCCTTCTTTTGTTTGAGTGCTCAGCTTTGAATAAGTGGGGTTATCAACTGCAAGAGATTAAACAGATTTTTAGGCTTCAAACTTTAAATCCCAAACTTCACTTCAACAGCATCATCAACAGCAAAGTCAGTCTTTTGACTTAATATTTTTGCATCTCATTCATACTGTATTAATACTAGTTTGACAATATCTATGAAAGCGGTAAAAATGATAGTTTTTTGAATGGAGTTTGGTTGAGGAAAACAAATTTCAACTTTTAACATTTTATACATTTTATAAATTCTAAAACTGTTACATTGTAATGAGAGGTCCAGGCTGGTGTGTGGGCGGCGTTTGGAGACGCAGAACCCGGTCAGGGAGGCGAGATGTGTGCGCCAAAGCCACGCCCCACATCCCCATGAGGTCCCTGAGGGCCCTTAAATGATGAGGCCTCGGGGACTGGAAACCAGTATCACTCGGGCCTTCTCTCTCTCTGTCAGCGGCCATCTCTCAGAGTCAGTGAGCCCTTTCTTGAACTCTTGGATTTAGGTATATCTCTTCTAACGCTGCTTGGAAATATGACTTCATCCAACCCCGACCAGCGCCTGGAGCATCTCCTCAGCGCCGTGGAGAGCGAGTTCCAGAAGGGCAGCGAGAAGGGAGACGCGTCCGAGAGGGATATTAAACTGACGCTGGATGATGCAGACTTATGGATCAAGTTCAAAGAGTTAACCAACGAGATGATTGTCACCAAAACTGGCAGGTAGGTACTTTCGGATAGCCGCGGTGGTGTTTTTACGCACAGGCCGAGAGCATTTTACGCGCTTTTTACGCACGGGGAGAGTTTGAGTTAGTTTGTAAAAATGTTATTAAATTTAAAAGCAGATTTTTATTTCATATTGCAGAGTTTCACACACATACAAGTGCTGTGTCAAAAGTGTCTCCTCAGTCCTTAAAGGCCTTGGGAGGTTTGAAAAAATGGTGAAAAAACTTGGTTGCCATTGAGCTTTAAAAAAAAAAAGAAAGAAAAAAAAGACGTGTTTTAAAACAATCTTGGCAAAATGCTTACAGTCTTACAAACGCCATCACTGTTGTTTTCCAGGAGGATGTTTCCGGTCCTGAGGGCCAGCGTCACGGGCCTGGACCCCAACGCCATGTACTCTGTGCTGCTGGATTTCGTGGCCGCGGACAACAACCGCTGGAAATATGTGAACGGGGAGTGGGTCCCCGGCGGCAAACCGGAGCCCCAGAGCCCCAGCTGCGTCTACATCCACCCGGACTCCCCTAACTTCGGAGCGCACTGGATGAAAGCGCCCGTCTCCTTCAGCAAAGTGAAGCTCTCCAATAAACTCAACGGGGGCGGACAGGTGAGGAGACACTTAAATAAAAGGATTCATGCGCAAAAATATAATTTATTATGGTGACATTAGTTTCCAAAACCCCTTAACTTATTTGAACTGTAGGGTTTTGAATCGAGACAAAATAACGTGGATCATTAATACATTAATACACTTATTTCAAGGAGTGTGATTTTTACAGGTTTTATATCACTTCACTGCTTTGTCTTCACTTGTTATGAGAAAAAATGTCTAGTTTAACAGTCCTGAATATATATAGTATTATATTATAATGATAAATAGTGACATTTATTGTGATTTTCCCACAGATCATGTTGAATTCTTTGCACAAATATGAGCCGAGGATACACATCGTGAAGGTTGGAGGCATCCAGAAGATGATCAGCAGCCAGTCTTTCCCCGAAACACAGTTCATCGCTGTCACTGCTTACCAGAATGAAGAGGTCAGTGCATACCCTACTGTGCATGAAATCCCTGTTAACACAGACTTGTCTTGAATATTGGAATTGAATTGAAATGCTAACAGCTGTCATGTCCTCCCCACAGATTACAGCTCTGAAGATCAAGCACAATCCCTTCGCTAAAGCCTTCTTGGATGCCAAAGAAAGGTAAAGGCTCAAACTTGACAAACTCAAACCAATCTCACCATTTATCCTCAGATTATACATTTAGCAAGTTAATCATGATAGTACAGCATCTAATACTGTTTTTGATTGCAGGAGCGACCATAAAGAAGTCCCCGATCACAGTGCAGACAGCCAACAGTCTGGATACTCTCAGCGTGAGTTTCATTTATTTCTACATTTCTGAACAATCAGAGTAACGTTCAAGAAAACCACAAATTCAGTCAACTTAAAATTTTAAGTTGGAGTTAAGTTAAAACAAATAGTTTGTTTTTATTGTCATACAGAGACCTGTGATATGTTATATGACTTAATTTTGTTTGTTTGATTCCACAGTTGGAGGTTGGTTCCTCCCAGGCCAGAGTCCCATCTGCCCCAGCAGCAGCCCCCCTCAGTTCAGCGGCACGGCGGGCCACTCCTCCGGCTCCTACTGCGAGCGCTACTCCAGCCTGAGGAGCCACAGGGCAGCCCCGTACCCCAGCCACTACCCCCACCGCACCTCCAGCACAAGTAAGACCCCCACAGACCTCATATATGTACTGTACATTAAACTTATCACGCCAGGAATCACAACAAATGGGAGAATCGACATTAATCTGTGGTCTGTACCTTTATTATTTTTTTCTTAGACAACTACATGGACAACACTTCAGGGACCCTGCCGACTCATGACAGCTGGTCTGCTCTTCAGATCCCCAACTCGACAGGCATGGGCACTCTGTCCCACACCACCAACTCCACATCTAACTCCAGGTAAACCCTCCTCACCTTTCATTTTTGTAGTTATATCTGCAGTTTGTGAGGAAAAGTGGGGTCATCACGGGGCAAAATCCATGAGCTCCCTGATGGGATCCATGATGCAGCCATCTTTGAACCTCAGTTTATCAGCACACTAAAAAGGTCATACAGAAATTTAGTGGAATCAACTAATCTTTTCTAATGAACCTAATGTAAACATACAAGTTTTATTCATTCAAGTTAATTAAACTTAAAATTTCTAGCATTTATTTCAATATTTATTTTGTTTATTTTACACCTTACAACTTATGAACATGAGTTCTTCTAACTTGAAGTCTTTTCAATCTTCAATCAACTAATTCAAATTCAGTCAACTTGAGATTTTAACGGAGCCTGTTGTTGATTTAAAACAAAAAGTTTATTTGTTACCACCAAAATAATTGTAATATTGACCAAATTTTCCCCTCTCGTCCACAGTCAGTACCCCAGTCTATGGTCAGTAGCCGGCACCACCCTCACCCCTTCAGGCTCAGCCTCCGGCTCCATACCTGGAGGTCTGACCTCCCAGTTCCTGAGGGGCTCCTCCTACACAGGCCTGACCTCCTCGTTGCCCGTCTCCTCGCCCTCCTCCATGTACGACCCCAGCCTGAGCGAGGTCGGCGTCGGGGAGGCCCAGTTCGAGAGCTCCATCGCCAGGCTGACCGCGTCCTGGGCGCCCGTGGCGCAGAGCTACTGAGCTGCAGCGGCTGAAAGTTTGGATGCTCCAGGAGCAGGACTAAAGACATACATTTAAAAAAAATCCTGGAGAAGATGTGGACCTGGATTCCCCTTTCACTCCTGTTTGTGAAAAAGCTCAGATGATTCATTCCAGAGCCTCTCATTTAAAAAAAAAAAAGGTGTAAAGTTAGGCTTGAGTTGATGTGCAAAGACAGAACTTGAAAGACAATCGTCTCCTTCCATGTTGGACACATTAAGCCTTAGAATAGCTGTATGGTCACAACTCCTTCTTTGCTCTTAGTAATTCCCAACATGCTTATTACACATTTATAACATGTTTATTACACCTATTTTAAACACAACCAAACTCGACTGAACAATCCTTGATATTTTTTGTTTTTATTCTTAAATATATAAGATGAAAAAAAATACAGTTCTGCTAACATAAATGTGTATGTGTGTAAATAGAATAAATTAACGTCCAGTGTTTTTCATATAAATGTGCCTTTTCTGATTGCAATAAATGTTCCAAGATGATCGGACTGAGAGACACAAGTGCCTTCTGCATCCTGGCAGGGTTCGGTCGGGCAAAAAGACCCCACCCCACCCCCTGCGCAAACACCTGTACATAACTATCTATTTGTATTTGAACTCACTGTGAGTTTTATTTATGTCATTTAATAATAAATTAAAAATGTTTGTTTTCTCAAAACATGGCTTTCGTTTTGTCTGTTTTGTGCTCATTTAGTGCCTCATAAAATTACTTTGTTTTTCAGCTTTAAGGACTACAATAATGTGTTTTTCTTTTGTTTTGTTTTTTGCAAAACATTGGTTTTAATACACAGAGAGAAAAAACACAGCATAAATCATATTATCTGTAAGGTCAAAGGTCAAATAACGGCCACTGTGCTTGAGTTAATAAGAAAATATATCAGGGGTCATGCAGCAGACAGCTTAAAATAACATTTGGACCCACGGGTTTAGTCTCGAGGTGCAACTCCATCAAACCAAACTTTGGCCCTGTGATATGAGCTTTCTTTAAATAACAGCATCTGCACAGTCACGCTAAGTGAATGCGGCTCCTCTGACATGTAATTGAAATGACGAGGTGATGGAGAAGTGTCCAGTTTAAGAAATCCATCGGGGTACTTTTCCATCACTGGCACCCTTTTGTTACAATCTGCGTTATGGTGCGACATACGGCTAACACATTCAGATCTGCATGTGAGCACAGGCAAAGGTACTGAACACAGACCCAAACATGCTCACACCTGGGACCGAATATAATAAAGTGAGATATGCACGTTATTATTATTAGCAGGAACATTGTGGAGAAAAACCAAACTCAGCTCAGTTTGCCAACATTTTTATCTGGACAACAGAAATCCTTAAAAATGAAAACAAATTTTTAATGTGGGGATTGAAAAGTTGTGTTCTGGATAAAGTGCTTGAAACTGTAAGTGCATGACTTTTTATAACTCAGTGAAAAACGTTTGTTGTGTTTTCCTTTAATCCTACTGTTGATGTGATCATGAATCATAATTTTGGTTGCTTGTAGCACAATAACATCTGATTTAGTGTGATTAAGAGGTGAAATAATCATTTTGAGTACATGTATTTACAGTATATAGTATGGGTATGAACATGTGTTTCACCACAGCTGTAAGGTGCTGGAAAAGCTTGAAAATGTTCTTTGAAAGTGTCTGAAGAGTGCTTGATTTTAATCTGTTATAAGTCAGATGAAGAATAGATATTCCAAAAAAATTCATACACATTTAACATTTTTCATAAAAAGTAACTGATTATTATTTATAATGGCAAATGTTTTTTACATTTTGATCATGTCTGACTCAAGGAGACCTGTTGCACAGCTTTGTAACACTTTCTAATTAATTGAAATGCAGCCTATTATATGATACAATGAAAAGTATATGTTATTGTAAAAGTGCATGTAAAAATATGTAAAAATAACATCAGAATGATGTAAAATTATATGTATTCTGTATTAAAGAGCAGAATTATTCTCTATCCTTATTTTTCATGTACACTGTTGTATACAGTATATTGCAGTATACATTTTTTACACATTTTTTATTTTATATATTTTTTAATCTATATATTGATATAAATTGTTGTATAATACACATATTTCTTAGACACTTGTTTTTATATATTTTCTCTATGTTTTCTATTCTTGAATGGGAGCAACTGTTACATAACTTCAATTCCCCCCTGGGATCAATTAAAGCTTCAATATGTTACATTTCTGCATTAAAATGTCCAAAAACATTAGACCTGTGTTATATATTTTGTTGAGTTGTGTAATTACATTATCCCAAAATGTTCCTAACAATTTATTAATTATGGAAGGTAACAATGTGCTTCCTACTAGCTGTTGCTAGTTGCTATAACATCCAGGAAAACACACGTCAGATATGACAGTGAGGAAGGAAGTCGGCAACATTACTAAATGTAACGTGAATTAAACTTTAATATTACCTCGTCCGTGAACATGATTTATGTCAGAGTCATGTCAGATAGATTTCCTTATGCTATGTCGGTTGTTTAAAAGTGAAGCTAACAACTCCCATGATCCCTTGCCACATGAGAGAGCAGCAGAATTTACACATTGTGCATTTAAGTATTTCTGATTCTGATTCTAAAAGAGAAAACAAAAAACAAAACAATTTAAAAAAAAATCATGAAATAGAAATAAAAATAGCATTTTCAGAACCAAACTCAATTGATGAGTAAAAAGCAGTAGAGTACAGGCCTACAGTAAAATGTTCTTCATGATTCAGCTCGGGCTCATACCTGAGGCCGGTGGCTTGGCCGTGCACTCATGATGTCAGTGGTGTGATGTGTGTGTCAGGCCCACACAGGCTCGGCCCCCGAACAGTGATGGAGTGGTCCTCACCGAGGTGCAAATGAAGGCTGGAGGGTCACGGGGCCACGGGCAAACAGTAATGAAGCAGCAATGTGACCTGCAGCTGGCGGGGCCGATCACGGCGGAGCAAAGGTCCCCCTCATGAAACGCTGACATCTCTGGAAACGTCCACTTTACTGCCCCTCCAAATGTAGGAATTTATCTGCGTTAGCTGGAACAAAATACAGGAGCTGTCTTTGTTTAAATGTATTTAAATGAGACCTCTGACGCACGCTGCTTTCACCTCAAATCATCAACATTCATTCACATGAGAAAATGACATCATAATTATTAGTATTTAATATCATACTGAAGTAAAATTACAGAACAAAATGTACTGCAAGTGTAAATATACTGTACATTTCTATTATTATTTCAGGTCATTGATTGGTGGAGGTCACCCGGCTTACTTGGCTCGTTAAATGTTTAAAATTGTATAATATGCTATTTCTTGATCATATTGTTTTGCTTGTACAGTCTTAACTGTCTTGATTAGCAAAGTACTCACCCTTTGAATTGCATGAAAATGAAATACTAAAATAAAGTATTTCCCATTTATACTATATTTGATACTCTCATATCTTTAATATTTGATTCAGTGGACCAGTGAACAGTGGTGGTACTGAAAATCTCCACTCAAGTACAAGTACTGTTACATTACTAATATGTTACTAAATTACGGGTTAAAGTTCTGGTATTAGAAAAGTTAAAAACTTAAGTACAAAGTATAACAAAGTACAACAAAAGCTACTCAGAGTATTAGTTTCTTTTTAAGTGGTTTCTGTGTCGTCAAATCTCCTCGGTTCTGCTCAGTGGTCACAGTCACATCTCCAAACTAGAGTTTCCAATTTTGTGCATTTTCCATAATTGATAGTTGAAAAGGCTAACAATCCATTAATCATTAGTAATTTCTAAGATACAAAACACGTGTTTCTGTCATTTTTTTTTCTCACTTTCAGTTTTTTCTGTTTTGTTTTGTCTTTTTTTATTTTTTTATTTTCTTATTTAAAGTTTAAGTTTCCCTACTCAACAAATGGTTCGGTCAGACAAAACCATGTCAAATTTTCATCCGTACATTTTTAATTGGTTGAATTCTCAATGGTGATTAATTGATTAGTGATTAAAGCGATACTCCACTTTGTGAGAATAAGCCATTCAGTATGTACTCACCATTATGCCGATGTGATGATAAGTGAAGATCTTCAGTTCACAAAACAATCCTGGAGTTTTAGGAGAAATAGGGTAGCAGCCTCATCCAGTACAATGGCAGTGAATGGTGACCACGGATAAAACGTTAAAAAAAAGCACACAAAACAAACACAAAATGTCTCCATCCTGCTTGTGTGGTGTAATTCAAGTGTCCACGAGC
>JAJHUR010098047.1:0-18034 GCA_027495735.1 Lutjanus campechanus
AAAAAAAACAATGTAACAAGATGAAAAAAGAAAATGAAATGAAAACAAGATAAAAGTCGGAACACAGCGAAACAGACAGGGAGGGAGACTTGCAGAGAAAAGATGAGCGTCAGTAAGCTCTGCACTGAAACAGCCAGGAGGAATGTCCTTCAGAGGGCTACTGAAATGTTCTCAAAGTATAACAGTAAAATTTTATACTTTGAGTACGCCTGTGCGTGCATTTGTTTCTGAAGCAAGTGACAGCAGGACGCAACTTTTTTTTTGCAACAGCTATTGAAGGTTGTAAGCAATGAGGGAATGTGTCTATTTGTGGCTTTGAATAATTAATAACTTATGACGATGGTGAAACACTTTGTTTTAGTTAAAACTTTGTTTTGTTTTGGGACTAAATGGCACTTGGCTTGTGGTGCTTTTTCTCCAGAAGAAAGAAAGTAGTTCTGGTAGATTCTACTGCAGAGAGAAAGTAGTTCCCACATGAAATTGCTCACAACAAGGTCTGTGGATGAACTTGAGTAACTGGGTCATGATTTTTGGGAAAAGATGCTGACTTTGAATTTTTAAATGTATTTTTTGTTGCTTTGAGCACCACAAGCCTAATGCCATTTAGTTCCGTTATATCGGAGAGAAGGCAGAAATCTCTGCTGATGATATCTCCCAAACTTTACAACTCACACCAAAACTATCTAAATGGATAAATAAGCACTGCAGGCCAGGGGAAAAACATGTATTTTTGATTTGGGGGTGAACTGTTCCTTTAATGTGAGAGAGAACCTTAGGTGGCAGAACTCACATATTGTATGTTCAAGTGCAAAAAAAACAACAACAATCAGGCCACGTGGTGAACCAGACGGTGAATATAGGAAACTTTACAGCCACCCCTCAATAAACATTTTGTGGCCATGCTAGTGTAGATGGATATAATGTTCTGCATTGTCAACCCACCAGCACGGTTGTTAAGGAATACAGTATCAGGCTATGCAAATCACTCGGCCTTCTAGGGATAAACAATGCAAACATAACCACAGGCTGAACAGGACAGCCTGTGTGCTGTTACTGAGCCAGTCTGCTTAACAGGGCTTTGTTTGAGAGAGTGGAAAAATAATTACTAATATTATGTAGTGTAATTTTGATGTGTATGCGATTTTATTGTATGTCCCAAATCTATCTATAAATCTATAAATCTATGTATCCACTGTTACTTATTTGAGTTTTGAACATTAAAATAACTCAACACCTTCACTCATTCATGTACTGCTTTTAATGCAGCCTCCGAGACTCCAACCACACCTACATACTAATCCTATCCTGAAACCATATAACTGCGACTCTAAGATTTAAAATCATAGTTCTCTAAGATTTCAAGTCATTGTTCAACTGTGACTCTAAGATTTCGAGTCATAGTTCAACTGTGACTCTAAGATTTCGAGTCATAGTTCAACTGTGACTCTAAGATTTCGAGTCATAGTTCAACTGTGACTCTAAGATTTCGAGTAATACCTCAGTTGTGACTCTCAGATTTAAAGTCACAGTTCAGCTGTGACTCTAAGATTTAAAGTCGTAGGTTAACTATGACTAAGATTTCAAGTCATAGTTCTCTAAGATTTTAAGTCATAGTTCAACTGTGACTCTTGGGTTTCAAGTCATGGTTCAACTGTGATGAAGCCAGCCTCTCCCCCTTTGTTCCATTAATGGATGGCTTATATGACATCAATACTACAGATGGGAAGACTCAGTCAGGAACTTTTTGGCTATCTGGGACTTTCCACCCTTGCCATTTTAGGTTTTTAGCCTTTCCCATTATTGGAGGTGCCTGTGATTCCTCATCTGAATAAATAAAAAGCCAAAAGGGGGTCACATTGCTTTCCTCAAACTTTCTTTGTGTACTTTCATGCTATTGCACTATCCATTTCACTCAAAAATGCATGAAGCACACATAAAACCCTGAATGTGACACAGAACAGTTTATTTGAATCAAGATATTACTGGTAAATAAGGAATCCACTGGCTCCACTGTTGCACAAAGTTAGTTGTGCAAAGTAGTTTATTGAATAAAAATACATCAATTTAATTGAAAAAACATTTACAAGATAAAAACAGGTCACAACTTATCAATATCCTTTCAGTGTTTTTCAATGCAAGTGCACAAAAAACAAACAAACAAACAAACAAACACACACGCAAACAAACAACAATAACAAAAAACAATGAAGAAATCTTTGCAGGTTAAGGAGCTTTTGTGCTACACAGTACTACTTCACAAAATACATACTGAGTGTCAAGTAGCATTGTTGTACATGCACGCACACACATACATAAATGTCATATGACAGTAAAGGCCCAAAGACACTAAAAGTGTCTGTTTAAATGACAGAAGTGCACTAAAAGCGTTTTGAGGGGCGTCAGACTGCCTCGCTGCTCATATTGTGAAATTGTTTCAATTTTTGAGTGTCAACTGAGGGCCAAACCTTTTTTTTCCCTGCAGCAGCAGTACCTGTTTGTAGAGAGCGAAAAGGAATGATAAAAGCAGGGACATGAGACGTGGGTGCTGACGGTGCTGCAGCACCACTTCAAACCAGGTAAAAAAAAGTGTGTGGACCCACCGCAGGGAGGAAGGGAGGGAAAGAGAGGGTACTTCAATCTGTGAACTATGAACAGATCTGTGTCTCCTCTATGAGACATCTCTCATTGTACTGCATTTATAAAAAGGATTGGTGGCGTTACTTTAAAAATGTAATCCAATTAAATTACTCATTAATTACTTGTTAAAAAATGTAGTCACTGACCTGATCCAAGTATCACAATATTAAAGTAATGTTATTTGAACAATTTCTGTTACTTTTGGATTGCCTGTAAATTTAGTGCTTTGTCTATGTAGCTAATGTTAGCGATTGTTCTGTGTAACTAATGTTAGCGGTTGGTCTGTGCAGCTAAAGTTAGCAGTTGGTTTGTGTAGCTAAAGTTAGCAGTTGGCCTGTGTAACTAAAGTTAGCAGTTGGCCTGTGCAGCTTAAGTTAGAAGTTTGTCTGTATAACTAAAGTTAGTGGTTGGTCTGTGTAGTTCGTTTGTTCTGTGTAGCTAATGGTACCAGTTGATCTGTGTAGCTGAAGTTGGCGGTTGGTCTGTGTGGCTAAAGTTAGCAGTTGGTCTGTGAAGCTAAAGTTAGCAGTTGCTCTGTGAGCTAAAGTTGGTAGTTGGTCTGTGTAGCTATCAGTTTTTCTGTGTAGCTAACATTAGCAGTTGGTCTGTGTGGCATTTGAAGGGATATTGGATTGGAAACTGTCAGATTAGCTGGTTTCTCTTGAAGTGTTGTGTTAAATATATAAATAGCGACCTTTTCCCAAAATACTGCTGGTTCTGTGGTGTTGTGCTGTAGGAGCATCAACTGACGCACATCATTTATTGCTTTTAGTGCACTTGGGAGATTTTGAGAGACTTCCTCCTGCTATATGCTTCATACTGCAGTAAAAACAAGCTTTTTCTAGTTTCTCTGGGTAACTCCATTACCTGTTTGGAATTCGATTTGACTGATAGTCCTGTCCAAGTCAATTTGTCATTGTGATGCCACCCCTCAAGTAAACACGTTCACTGATCTGTGTAAGACAGCCTAGCCTTGTCTAACTGATTTGATTGGCAAAGCAAACCAAAGCAAGAGTCATTTTGCATCTACGTTGTGGACAGGTTGTTGCTTGAAAACAATGTGATGAATACTATTCAATATTCAAACATTTTTTGGGTGTTTTATTTGAGTGAACATAAGTGTAAACTGTAATGTGACACACACACACACACACACACACACACACACACACACACACTGCAAGGTGCAACTGTATTCACTTTTACAAGACATCAGATAAAAATCTATCCTGTCTATGTGCTTGTAGGAGGTATATGCAGTTCTTTTTGTCAAAAACAATTACTACTACACAACTGCACAATTAAAAAGTTCATATTATTTAAAGTGGGGTTTTATGAGGTACTGACTGATAGTCAGTAGATTTACCAACAGTCGATGAAGGTAAGTAAGCCCCCAGGTTGGAGAAGCAGAGCATGGACTAGCATGGAACCTAAGCAATGTACTGCTGTGGACAGGCTCAACAGCAGCACATATTGTACTTACTTACTTTACTTAATTAGGCATTTGTATTCCTGTCAGAACAAAGGCCATTGATGAACAGTTTCCAGTCAAGATTGCCTAAGAGATAGAAGATTTCAACACACCTTCTCCATGTGGTTTTCAGTATGCATCTTCATTATCTAACTAATTAAATCATAATAATCAAAACATATTGTAGCCACCTGAAAAAGGTCACCAAAAAAAAAAAAAATCAGTTAAAGTGCACATTAAATTTAGAATATTTTCTCAGCTTTACCTTGCTGCCAGATACCCTTTTTGAATGGGAAAGATTTTTTATGAGTCAAATATCTCCAAAGAAACCAGGCTACTCGAGATAAAACAGTAATTTTACTTCACGCAACACAGAAGTTGCTGGACTACAGCTGCCCTAATCGCTAAGTTTATTAGACTTATTGTGTAACTTTGGTGAAACTGAACTAATATTTTAATACACCAAAGTCGCACAATAGCGCAAACTAAATAACTGCTTAGCTGCTTTGGATGGAGTGATGTTTGGCTCACATAATGGCAGTGTGCTGTAAGAAAAGGCTTTCTGATGGCAAGATAAAGTGGTGAAAACATTCTAAATATGGCATATACTTAAACTGATATTATTATTATTATTATTATTTGGCTGGACCTTTTTTAAGTGGCTAAAATACGTTTTGCTGGTGACCCCGTCCACAGCAGTCACCATTACTTCTGCTGCTCTGACACTGTACTGTAGGCAATACACTGACTATGGATAAGTATCTAAGACAACCCTGCTTCAAATAAACCAAACTATTCCTTTAATACTATACATAATAAATATTTTTACCGTTATATTACATAATGTTATAATGAGCAGTGCTGTGACAGAACAACTTTCAAAATATTGCATTGAGGCTTCATGTGTCTGTCCAAGTATCCAGCATGACTCTTCATTGTTAGATTATACTTCAAAATCTATCCTTCATACAAAGAAAATAAAATAAAAAAAAGTGAAACAGCTGGTTTGCTTGGTTGGTTGTAATTCCGCCTGACCCGAGCTGTCTGCAAAGGTCGTCATGTGTTGCCGAAGGACTGAGATGCATCGGAGTTACCAGATGAAACGTGGTAACCATCTGAAAAACACAGCAACAAAACAGAGAGATTCAGTCCGCAGCACAGGTTGGTGAAAGTACACAACATTCTTTTCTCAAGTAGAAGCACAGATACTGACTCTGGTAAAAGTACTGATTCAAATTCTTTACTCAAGTAAAGTTAAAGAAGTTAAAAAGTTTACTTTTTGTCTTGTTATGTATTTATATTGTTCTTTATCTGGTTGTTTTTCAAGTGTTTTTTTTCATCTTGTTATGTCTTTTATGAGACTCTTCATCTTGTTAGCCCTTTTATGTTGTATTCATCTTGTTAGGCATTTACATAACATTTTCTTGCCATGTCTTTTACGTTGTTTTTGTCTTATTTCTTTTATGTATTTTTCCATCTTGTTACACCTTTTACGTGGCTTTTGTCTTATGTCCATCATGTGCGATATGCACTGATTGATTAACCAAGAATTTGTCTCTTCTACGCGTTATTGTCCCATGAAGGTATGAAAATGTGAGGAGCAGAAAGAACAGACAGAACAGAACAACATTTGTGTTAAAATTAAGGGAGTAAAAATACAAAAAATGTCAGAAAAAATAAGTACTCAGCTATGGTACAGATACCTGAAAAATCTACATTGTATGAAGTACAATAAAGTACAAGTATTACTGTCCATTTGTGGGAGTGTTCATTCATTTTTCCAAGATGGGAACCACTGCTTGCTTTGTAAGCGCACCAGATAAGTAACCCTAAATGAGGTTCTTTTGTATGTCTGCTCTCTATAGCGCCATACAAACAAGCGAAACTGTATAAAAACAAAAAAAATGAGCTAAATTAGGTTTAAGTTTATTTGTCAGTAGACTCGTCCACAGCCACCGACATTACCTCTGCCCTTTTCAGGTTATTCGTAAGAGTTTCAAATACTTTAATTGCTAAGACCTCCGCTCCCAGAATGGTTGATGTGTCAGTAATGGGTCATTTCTTGAAGGTTGACAGAATATTATTTCTCACTGTAATAGTCTAAGAGTCAGTGAAGGGCCTCGTCCTTATAGTTAAGGTCAACATGGAGTAGCTGTCTCTTGTTCTGAGCATGATCTAACATTTGCATTTGCTCATAGGAGACCTAAATTTTGTGTCAACAAACATCCAACCCTGCTGGAAAGTGTTTCTTCATGTTGAATTATTTTTACCACCAAAAGGCTTTCGTTGCAGACACATGGGCTTCTCTGTCTGTTTTATACACATACTTTGTGTTGAGAGTGACATTTTGCGATGGCATTTGATATTGCTAACAACATAATGAGTAGCTTGCACTAGCCTAAACCGATACACGAACACCTGCTCTGTTCTGAGTGGTCATGTTGATGAACATGAACTGACATTTTTGTATGGCTGCTTCAATGGCATTTGTGATGTTATTAAATGGTAATACATTGTAAAGAAAATCCTTGCATTTGAAGAAATTATATACTTATAAAGAATCAAAGGACTGGATTGAAGTTGTAAAAAGGTCATATACGGCCTGCGGGCCACCAGTTGAATAGGCCTGATCTAGACCAAAGTTGTGGACCAACCAACCAAATAACATTTCTTTTCATAAGTACCTCTTCCTCTTCCTCTTCCTCTCCAGTTCCGCAAAAAGCCCAATCCACTTGATGATGAGTTTCCACCACTGGTGCTCTGAAACAAGAATAAAAGCAAAAACATGAGTCACCATAATATTTGAATCTGGTAACTATAAGAATGACAAGACTGAGAAAAATGTCCTTACCCTTGTTCCACCTGTGGAACTTTGTGACTTCATTGCAAGTTCTGATCGCACCTGAAAAAGTTCATTTTCAAGAATTAGGGCACGGCTTTAAAACTCAAACATGTTTGTTTGAGTGAAAACATGTTGTTGTATGATTTTAGGTAGTTCAAAGAGGTGCAGAGTATTTCTAGTGTTCAGGATTTCAGTGTCATCACTACCACCATTTCACTGGTGGACGGCTAGCGCAAAGAGCTAATATGCTGCGTGCAAAACAGTGGTATTACTGCCTGTAATGAACACAAACATTACTGTTTATGTTTATTATAGACAACCATGGCTAAAATGTGTAAGTTTGACTTGAGTAGAATTCATATTTCTGGTAGATTTCTTTGACGCTGTACTTCAGGCTAGGTTTAGATACACAAAGTGCTTTTAGCTAAAGATCATGGTTTAGATTAAAATTAATCACTCTCACTGGATCTTTCATGGCTCTGGACTCTCCCTCTAGACACTCGAGCCAAAATGATGATGGCCACCTGGTTAAAATCCTACTTGTTTTACAACTAAACTGTCACTAAAATATGTTTCTGAAAGCATTTTTGAGCAAGAAATTAGCAATGTACTAACATAATATTGATTCATGTCTGATCAGCACTGCCTACTTTGACAGGTTGATCTTAGTGATGTTGGGGCATCGTGTATTGTCTGAACACACGATGCTCATAAAACAGAGTCAATGAAACATGCATTTGTGTTCATCTGAGATGCCAGTGCTCTACTGTGACCTCTAGGGTAAATGCAAAGCACCTTTAAGAAAATTAAGTTAGTGAATAGGTAATAAGGCCCTTATAACATGCTTACTAATACATGCTTGTTAACTGTTAACAAGTGCATATTAAAGGATTAATTAACCTTAATAAGCATAGTTTACATACATACATTAAACATACATTAAACATCATCAATACAATGTTAGAGAAATAATAAATATTAATGCAGCTTCAGAGTCCCCTTTAATCAAGCGGAATGAACTGAATTAATGAATGAATTAAGAATGAATCAGGAAGTGAAATATACATACCTTTTTGTCTAACAGTGTTCCAAACACCAATATGAAGAAACCCTTTAAAGAAGACACACAGAGGAGAATCAGTTAAAAGGGCTTCAAACTCACTATTCAGGATACATCTATTAATTTTAGGTACTGGAGTATTCAATAACATTTAAAATGAAATGATGATAGTACACTATTATAAAGATCCATCATATTAAGTACTGTGTTTGTACCTGCAGTGAATTGAAGAATGCAAATGCAATATGGATTCCTCTGTTGTGTGGGTCTGTCATGGTTCCGACTCCCAGACTCCAAGTTAATCCAAAAAATGGTGTGAGAACAGCCAAACTCCTCACGATAACCACTAGAACGTGCCTCTCAGCTGCTTGTGCGGCATCTCCCACTGCCCTTCTCCTCAACATTTTGTATATCACCACAAGCAGGATGATAAAGTTTATCACCACTATTAACAGCGCAGGGATCACAAAAGCCAGCAGAGCTTTGGATACGTCCCAGTTGAGCCAGCAGACTCCAGTTTCTCGGATGTACTGGTTTTTGGGTGCAGTCACGGCTATAGTTATGATGGCGATGATGAGAGGTGCCCCGTAACCTAGAGAGAAACCAATGGCCAACATTGATTTTTTGGACAACCCCCCGTCGAAGACACTGACTGTGCGGTAAAGCAACAGCAGTGCAGAGGCTAACATCCAGAAGAACAGGGCGAGGTAGAAAAGATGAATGAAAAATGTAGCCGCATTGCATGCTGATTGGTTTTCCTGGTCTGCGTCTGAAATGGCTGCCCCAATAATAAACCAGATGTTTGCAATCAGGAGAGACACGGCGATGTTAACAATGGAAACATGACGCAAGTAAGATGTTGTGTTCTTTCTTATTTTTCTCCATATGACACCTTCAATAATGAGGCATATGACCAAGGAAGCCATGGATATTCCAACTCCAATGTAGGTGATAAAATCCAACACAGGGTCATCTATGCTGAAGGGTGACATTAGGATAGAGAATGAGGTCAAGTGGTTGCAGTTGCAGGTGACCGTTTCGTTTACGTTGCGTACCAACTCGCAGCCCTCGTCGTCCCATCCGCCCAGTCCATCGAAGAGGCTGAAGTTCCAGAAGACACACTGGGGGCTCCGAAAGGTTTCGTTTATGACATCAAATGTGAACGAAACATTGTTGACGGTGTCATTGGACTGAACGAGTACGACTCTTCCATTGATGACATTGGCTGTTGAGTTCAATTCGTCTCTTGCAGGGAGTACGTTATCCATTGAGGCAAACGTTATCACGGTGATCGACTGTCTTCTTTCATTGGACTCCGGTATTTCTATCTCCACTGAGGAATTGAGGGTGGCATCGAAAGTGTCTGTGAATGTAGTTTTGTTCAGGAGAATAGAAGGTGTGTTGATGTTAAAAGACTCATCGGTAAGGCCACTTGTTATAGTCTCAAGAGACTGCAGTAATGTTGAGCTGATACTGTCAGCCGAGGAGCTGCTAGTTCTCGTGTCTGTGATGTTGCTGGTGTCATTGGCATTTATGAAGTCCCATGATGTTCTTGCTTCTTCTATGGTGAGGACTCCTGCAGTTTCTAGGACATCCTAAGTTGAAAGGAAATGAGATATTAGCTCATGTACATTGTTGAGGACATGTGTAAATCACTTATTCACATACCGTCATCAAAGGTGCAGTTATTGGGATGCTTAATGATGATGAGGCATTGGCCACATTTTCGAGTATTCTAACGATGGCACCGATGGTTGCAGGGGATCCAACCACTTCGTCAGTGAAGTTGGTGGTGACATTGCTCAGTTGGTCCAAGAAAGCTGGCAGTGAATTGTTATTCAAGTTCTGTTAGATTTAAAAGGAAAAAAAAACATTAGCATTACAACATAATTCAATGATCAAATGAAACTTATGAGGATTTTTATTCACTTATAGCATCCTTTACTGTTCCGTCTCTCTGTCAGCTAAGGTATCCATGGTCTAAAAAATTATTAAGACCCCTGACTTAAGAAAAAAACTAAATCCACCTCTGTTGATGCCATCATTTGGTGTCAGAAATAGCTGGAGAACTAGGTTACCTGAGACTGCGCGAGCAGCTCCTGAACCACTTTCAGGATGCAGTTGTCTTGTAGAACTTCCCATTCACCATTTGCCCTGCAAACTGCTGTCTTTTCTCCCACCTTGTTCGACTCACAGGGACCTTGAGCCTCATCCCCAAGTCTACCATCACCAAACGAAATATTACGGCAGATAAAATTTGCTAGAGAGGAAGAATTCAAAAAATAAATAAATAATTACAGGAACAAATATACAAATGCCTGATGTATGGATCAGTACGTACAGTCTGTTGATAACACCAGCGTTGTTTCTTCTTTAAATCGTGTGTAGGTCTTCTCTTGACAAGTGAACTTTTCTTCCGAGTTTTCACAGGTGGAGATTTGAAAGGTGTAGGTGATCTTACTACCTGAGCCTAAACATGCAAGAACACAACACTCAACTTTGACAGAGTATCAAAATTCAGTCATTGAAAATACTTTATATGTAAACTACAATGTATTTGTTATCATTTCAAATTATTACACAGCTTTGTTAAATAGCAGGCTGTTGCAAGGTGTAACAGACTGTAGCTATGGACACAGATCTGATAATGAACTCTGGAGAAAATCCTTTTTAAATTAATATTTCATGCCAAATTATTGATTTTTTAAGTAGCCGTATAATAAGTAGGATAATATACAGTGAGTTGGTTGTTATGGCAAAATAAACCCCTTCAGGAGGACTGAAGACCCCTGCTCTTGTTGTTGGGCTCTTGCACCATCCTGTCATGATTTATTTTGACTGATGACCCTCATGCTGTACATTATCCCTGACTAGCTGTTTGAGAAAATTAAAAAGTAAAAGACTTCCCAATAGCAACTGCCTTTTGGTGTTTGTGTTTCAGATTTACCTGCATCGGGTTCGTCTTTAAACTCAACCGTATAGGGGCTGTCGACAGAGCACTCCAGTGGCACCGATTGTGTAGTCAAACAATCAACCGTTATTCTGAGTGGTGTCACTTGGATCACGGGTATGCTTTTGACCGTGAAGTCTTCGCCTTGCTTTGATTTCTGTCTGTAAGTTAAATCGTTGTTTTTCAGCCTGCATTCGTAGCGTCCTGAAATAGAAGGTGATAATCAATTAACATCATTTTAACATAAAGCCAGTATTGCAACAACAAATATAGAAGTATGTGTGAAGACACCTTCAGGTTATAAGGCGAGGGGGCAACAACCTAAAGTAGGTTTTGATATATTTGGAGCAACATTCCTCGACACTTTCCATATATTAATATTTTGTACTGTGAGATTTGAATTAGGAGAGTTACAAAGGAGAGTACTGATGTAGGGCTGCCACGGTGATGGAATTTCCCCTGTGGTTATTTGGGTTGACTCAATAGTACGGTATGTTTTATTAGCGCCGTTCCTTTGTTTATTTTTGCAACACTTACTCATAGTAATTTGGCACAGTAATGTGGCTCTCACCTAACTGTCCAGTGGGCAACTTTATGGTCCGAGCACACCAGCAGCCGAGTACTTGTCATAGTTACACAATGTTGCAAATTAATTCCTGCAGTTTGACCATTTCTTTTGCCACACAAAGCTATATTTACCTTCAGGCCACGTCTATCAAGTAAATGTACATACAGCAGCAACACAAACCAGCGACAAGGATCACAGAGCAGAACAAACCAGCTCCCCTGTGATGCTAACGCAGCTTCCAGTGCACTATAAACCTTGACTGACAAAAAGCTACTGGCACCCGACCGATTTCTCTCATTATTTAGCTGGATTTAAATGAAGGTTACCGTGAAAACAGTTTCTCTTGACCCTGGTCCCTCAATATCACAATATTAGTTCCACATTATTCCAGCCTTTGGGAATAGCCACATTAGCCACTTAACATGCTAGTCCAACAGTTTACTCTCCCAAATAAACAGTAAAACAACACAAAACAGGGCAAAGCTCACAGCTTCCAAGTTTGAAATCTCGTTGCTTGAACTGTTACCCACCCTTGTATTGCTTCGAAATGTTTGGAAGTATTGATTCATTCATTTACAATGCAAAACAAGATAGTAAAAAAAGGAGGAACAATGAAGACATTGGTTGATGCGGTTGCCTGCCTTCTTCTGTGGTTGGCTTGTCAATAGTGTGGTATTTCTATTCGAAATTGTTCTTACTGAGATTTTCAACACATTTTCCAGGGTTAGGAGGATATATTCCATATTATTATGAACTGCACATCAATGTTGTACTCTATAAAAATATAGAAAATGACACTGATGGCAGGAAAAAAACAAAACACATCTCTACCTCCCACCCAACCCCATCCCTTGGTTATCGAAGATAGGTATAAGGCACAATGGTATAAAAAGGAAAGAGAAGAAAAGGAAAAAGGTATGTATAAGAGCGTCAAAGACGTCACTCCAGAATTTTTGTAAGCAAGGACACAGCCTGTAGGTGTGGATAAAGGTAGCATCACTGTTTTCGCATTTGTCGGAGAGATATCAGGGTAGATGCTAGACAATTTAACCTTGGACACATGGGCCTTATGAACCCCCTTAAATTGCACAAGGCAGTGTCTTGCACAAAGTGAGAATTTGTGTATTGATGTGAGGACAGAATCCCATTGGTCTGCTGATAATGTACACCGTAAATCATGTTCCCAAGCTATTTTAAATCCTGTCCAAAGGTGGACATATTAGCATAGATTTTTTCCTTTACAGTGTTGACATTGCACCCTTAGATAGAGGGTCAAATGACAGGAATGTGTCGACAGGATTGGAGGATAGACCATATGTAGTCTGACCTGCAAATATCGGAACAAGTGTGTTTTAGGTAAGTCGTATTTCTCTGATAGTTGGCTGAAAGCCATGAAACATTTATTTTCAAAAATGCCTTTTTTGTGCCAGCCCTGAAAAGCATTGTATCACCTAGGGATGGAATAAAAAGATGATTGGAATCAATAGGACTCAAGAGGGGCAATAGCGTGGTATTTCAAAATTGTGGTTATTGTGACAGCCCTATATCCATGGATACCAGTAGAGTTTAGCTGAAAATCTGGATTTTCTAGAAAATATAGAGGGTTTTGTCCCATCTACCTTTAGATGTTTTGTGTTTAGGTTCTAGAAAACATATAAAAAAGTCAAATAGATTATTAGGGAACTATTTCGTGAGTGCTCGGGTGTGTAAAAAATGAAAAGTAAAAAGTGTGCACAAATGTATGGTTACACTTAAGATATATGAAAAATTTAAGCCTTATACTTCACTTCAATTGTCTGGAGTAAAATTACATTTTAACATTTTTGGTCAAATTGCCAGTATCAGATACATATTTTGACATTGGTGGGTCAGGTTAAACAGGCAGTGTAGGTTTTGGCTTTGCATTGTAAGAGAAACATCGCCCTCAAGCCAATGAGAGTCCTGCATTTGTAGATGTCAGAGCAAAATGAATTAAGTCCCTAAATTTTTATGAAATTCTTTTATGAAATGTCTTCGACACTACAGAAATAGAATGAATTTCTTCTTCCACACTGGACCTACTGTATTTCTTACCATTGTCAGTGCTGTAAGATTTTGACACCATTAATATTGCTGCTCCATTCTCTCTTGAAAAGGTGTGTAGACTATCTTCGAGTATACGCTGGTCGTTGCGGTACCATTCTTCTCTCCAGTTGGTACCAAAGTTGAGATTCGCCGATGGAGGACCACATTTCACTGTCACGCTGTCCTCAGAAAATACTTCAAGTGGTGTAAACTCTAAGGGTGTCGTGTCTTAAAAAACAGAAACAGAGGTCAAAGAATCATTAGAAAATCAGCTGTACAAAATGATCAGGTATCTCTGACATGACAACAGATGCTTATGTGAATTTTAAAAAGTCACAGAAAATTGTCTTTCTCAAAATATATCAGAAATGTGTAAAACTGTCTTACTGTCAAATATCATAGGGTATTTTTCTGCCAGCTGTGTAAATACCCCTGCTTCTACTGCTTCAAGTTCCGTGACCAGAAGAGAGGTTGCTCTAACAGTATAGTCAGCAATGGTGCTTCCACTCCTGTAATACAGAATTGAATCCCAATGAAAATCTAATCACATGTAGGACCATATTATATCTGCTCTGGAAACTCATTGCTACCCAATTAACCACCTACAATAAGGTCTTAAAAGAGCAACATGTAAAATATGGTCACCTGTCAATACAAACAAAATACACAACCCTTTACATCATGAGTGCTGTTCTCTGAGACCTACACTCTAACCTACATAGATTAACCGAGCATACAGAGGACCACGATGTGTTGTAGTGGAACAAGAACTTTGTTCCTGAAAATCTTGAATACCTGATGAAACATGTGAATTCATATATATTTTTTTAATACATATTACACAGTACTTCATCACTTAAATGTGGCAGAGGTGGTCAGTTTTTTCTCTTCTCCACTGTCCATTTCTAGCTATTATCACAACCAATGTCTAACTACTATGTAAAATTTGAACATTAATATTGCCATCCTAAAAGGTACCTTCATCAGTTACTGTCGACAATCAAATTACCTGACCTAGACCTGTGAGATCCCTCGAGAGTGAACATTTTGACCGAAAACATAAAAAAAAATCGCACAGAAGTCTCACCGATTTGGAGTTCCCTTCTAGACACAAGCAGCAGACACCAGAGACTTACTTTATACCACACCAGATAGATACATGGATATTGAAACAGTAGAAAGACAAGCCAAGACTTTCTGGTGAATATTATTTTGTTTCTGTCGAGTTTGAAATGTGTTTTATGAACATGCTTGTCGTATCGTAGTTCTATAAAAGAAAGTGAACAGTTTATTATGGAAAATAGGTATAACAATATTTCCTTTTTATTTATTAGACTATAAAAGCTAAGAGAGCTTGTGAAAGTGGCAAACTTGCTGCTGAAACCATGGGGGAATTGGGTGGTATTACTAGACAGGACACGGCGGGCCTAGCTGGTTAGCATGCTAATCTCAGTAGAGATTTCTGCAACACAATCTGACATAAAGTCATAATTTTTACTCCTTTACATTTTGCTGATAATGTTTTAATTTAAATTCTGGCCATATTTTACACATTTCTGCTTCACAGGATCAGATTTATTGGCAGTGACAGTTACCCTGGCACTGTGCTAAAGGACATGTAAGAGGATCGCCAAGATTAACTGAACTACAGAACTTCCTGTCCGTCAATTCAAAAGTTGTTTCAGCCCAGACCAAAGTGGCAGACCAACCAACTCACCAGCATTGCCATCTCTGGAGACATGCTGCTAGTAGGGCTAAATATAATGTAAAGAATTCTGATTTCGAGTGACAAAAAAAGTATGAAACTCTTATATAAATACTGAATTTGAATGAAAAATGTAGCACTGTGCTAATATAGTACGCTGCAAAGCTGAAAACAACCACTTCACTACCTGTAGCAGTGAAGTATATCATCTCCAAAACCAATTTAAGAAGGTGGGTAAAGTCAAAAGGAAAACTGACTTACCGGAAGCGGTTTAGCGTGACTGATTTTAGAGTTGAGATGTGCTTCCGACATTGTGTTTGAATCTGTTTGAAACAGTGACATAGTCTGCTTGTTATCAATTCCACAATGACGTCAGCATCAATTATCACGTACATTTATTGCACCATTATTGTGACAAAACTGGATGACACATCAGGACTTACAGTGTTATTAGTGTCCTGGTAAATGCTACTGCTGGGGTCGTTGTCTGAAGCCTGAAAATCTCGGTCCATGACCAATGACAACGTCGTCTCTGTGACACAAACAGTTGTTATCACAAAGAAGCAGTGTCACAAGATACACATAACTCAATTCATGTATTTTATGTTTAATACCCTCTGGTGGTGGTGTTGGTGGTGCTGGTGTTGGTGGTGCTGGTGTTTCCGGTGTTGGTGTTTCCGGTGTTGGTGTTTCTGGTGTTGGTGTTTCCGGTGTTGGTGTTTCTGGTGTTGGTGTTTCTGGTGTTGGTGTTTCCGGTGTTGGTGTTTCTGGTGTTGGTGTTTCCGGTGTTGGTGTTTCTGGTGTTGGTGTTTCTGGGGTTGTTGGCGTTGTCATCGTCGTTGGCGTTGATGTCATTACTGTTGTACTCGGCGTCACTGTTTTTGTAAAAAATCAATTAATGTTCTCTTTGATCAAAAAATGCTTTTCTTATTTTCCAACAAATGTCTTCAAAGACTACAGACTGTTCAAATGTATCCATGTAAAAAACAGAAAAAATTGTCCCATACCAGTAGGTGGACATGGCATGATATCTGTGGAGCAACATTGGAGATTAAATTATTACATTACATTAAATACCTTCAATTATGGTCAACATCATGACTTTAGACATGACTCTGTGATTAACAGATAATTAAACACAAAGCAAACCATTTTCAACATGTGTAGGACTGTCAGGCAGATGCAGAAGATGTTCATTTGTTACCCTTTTGCAAATAGCAGCGCTCTTATATGAACAGATTCAAAATAGCACTGCTTACTCGTGATTGGTTCACAGAACCCTCCGTCAGAAGGAAGTCCATTTATGCAGTCACAGGTTGGTCCGGTGGCATTGCTGCACACACTGTAGTTGTTACACTTGTCACATGGCCAAGCAAAATCCTTCTCACAATGACACTGCAGTCCCCCATTGGAGTTTGGAGAGCACGCTATTAAAGACATTTCAAAGAACCTCAGGCCATAGTACGCTAATTTAATAAAATTACATTAAATCAGCCAGAAAACCATACATAAAATAAGAAATAAGCGAGCAAAATCTCTTACCTGTGGTGAAATTTATGCCTGTTACCATTAAAGACCGAGTGATGGTTTGGGGGAACGGGAACGTTTCCAGAGTTTGCCTGAATATACTGATGAAACCTGTGGGTGCACTGGAGACTGGGATGCGTAAGTCGAGGACTAAATCAGTTTCCACTGGATCTGTGGAGGAGAACAGGAGAATATCCATCACAAAAGTCGATCAGCATCTTATAGAACAATCTTCACAAGACTTCTTGCTATACAGTCATCATAAATGATGTAGCTGTAAGTGTTGCCCATATGTACTATTTATTAAACATTTTGCTTCAGTTGAAACTTTACATGGTTTATGAGTTTTATTAATCTAGGGGTAACGCTACAACAGATACTCCAAGAGTCACTAAATGTTCTTGTACAGTTTCACTACAAATCTTAATAAACACATACACAGACCTTCATTCCTTAATTCTCTACATGTTAAGTGCCATACCTTTTGGTGGTGTAGGCGTAGGTGTAGGTGTAGGTGTAGGTGTAGGTGTAGGTGATGGTGATGGTGATGGTGATGTTGGTTCCTCTGTAAAAACTGAAAAAAGTATTTAAAAAAATCAGCAGCTGTGCAAATGGGTCTTATGTGTTAATGTTTTCTTTACTACAGCTCAAGAATCTATTCTATTTTATCCATGTAAAACAAAGCAAATTTATCCCATACCAGGAGTTGGAGTTGGACATGGAGAGATATCTGTGGAGCAACATTGGAAAATAAATTATTAATGCCAAGTATTTCCACTCAGGAAAACAAAATAACTTCAGTGATTAAACACAAACTAAACCATGTATATGTCAAAACATGTACGAACACAGCCATCAAGACGGACGGTGGTCAGTTTGACGACAGGGAATACAGTACCGAGGTTGTTTTTCTTTTTGCGGGTTTGGCTCCTGGCACCCCAGATGACTCAGCTAATTAAGCAGCTAGTTCCTTGGCTAACAGAACTAACTAACTAACTAACTAACTAACTAACTAACTAACTAACTAACTAACTAACACCAGCTACAGATAACGTTAACAGATAAGTTAGCCTACTTAAGCAACAAGTTAACTAGCTAACCACTATCTGTCCATCAGGTAACTCTGTAAGCTATATCACCTTGGTACCGTACTCTGTTGTCAAATTGACCTTTAATGACATCTTTATGACATGTCTAAATGGCACCACTT
>JAJHUR010098051.1:0-67345 GCA_027495735.1 Lutjanus campechanus
TTTTTTTTTTTTTCTGCAGTTTTATGGCCTAATCAACTAATCAGTTAATTGAGAAAATGGCCAACAGCATAATCAATAATAAAAAAATATCACAAGTTGCTACTTTATGTTGTAATTTGCACAACTGTAAAGAAATATAAGTAACAAACCAAATTTATGCATGTGTGGACCACACAGCAATTTTTCCTCTCCCTACAGTTCTTTAGACCTTTTTTTGTTTTTGACAAACCTTAATGAGTACACATGTGCTAAAACTAGCACCCTGAAAAGAGCTGATAACTGCACTGTGTCCTTGAAAAGGCTGAACTAATCAGGCTCACCTTCTGACAACCCTGAAATGTCAGGCGTTCTCAGAAATGATTTCTTTTGTGCTTTTGTGTCTATATAAATTAAAGAGCAAAGTACATGTCAGTCTTACAAAAAGTACAAAGATGTTTTGAAAGAGCAACAGCAGAGGTAAAATATATTGTAATAATTAAGAGCAGCAGGGGCAAATAAGTCTTTGTACTCAACTATTTTTTCAATAAATCATCACTTCAGCAAAGCAAAAGGGTGAGTGCCAGTACATTTATGATGGACAGGAAAGGCTCACTGTGCTGCTCTCTCCAACCCATTCACTAGCCCATCCCCTGACATTAGAGTGTTGTGGAAAATGACTTGCAAAATTGAAGTCTCACCAAAGAAAGGTTTTCCAGCACAAGGGTTGGCCCCACAAATGTTAATTAGAAGCCATTTACATTGTATTTTCAGTAACAGGACAAAAGGTGATCCATTCACAACCCATTTCCCTTTGAACATAACAAAAATTAACCTACAGCAATGTGTGAAAATACTGTATATACTATTTACTACACAGAGTTGACTCTGAAAATCATATTCAGAATATTAATTTGTCATTTGTCAAGAAGCATGTGAGGTTTGTCTGTTAAATGATTGGCTGTTTGTGTGTCACTCGTAGCTTGCTCCATTATCAAGGGAAATGACAGGCTGTTTATGAGCTGAGACATATTCGTGCTTTCATGGTGGGTTGCATTTAATGCATTTAGGCGAAACTATCTAACATTTTATCGAACTCATTTGTTATTGCTATTGATGACATGTGTGTCATTCAGCATGAGTATATATTCACAAAAACAATAAAGCTTATCAGTGTAAACATTAAATATCTTATCTTTGTGTTTTTTTCATTCATTCATTCATTCATTCATTCATTCATTCATTCATTCATTCATTCATTCATTCATTCAGTCATTATCCTTGAAGGGCCACAGAGGTGCAGTTCGGTGCATCCATAGAGCAACCACCCCACACTGAACTCCTGCATCCGCCTGCATTATTCTTGTGTTTTACCTTCAAGACTCATTTTTTAATGCCTTAGCTCATCATCTATGATGTGAAAACATCAGATTTCCACACAGTCCTAGCGTACCACGGGACATCTCTCCCGCTGGTCTGCTGTCAGCCTCACTGTTTGGCTGACAGTGGACAACAGAAACTCACTCTGGACGTCAGCAGAGGAGGCTGTACCAGCTCCGTGATGCCGTCGGTTTCCATTAACCTTCTATACTTCCATCACAGGTAGTTTTGTGGAGAGGACATTTTGAGACAAGTCTTGTCAAGTTTGCAGCCCCTCATGCTGTTTCACCTGCTAAAAAAAAAAAAAAAAAGTGTAGTGATGCGAGTCAACTCGAGGTCTTTTTGACTGATGACTCATCTTTTAACGGGGAGAATTTAATCACGGCTTTGTTAAAAATACTTTAAATTACAATAATTTCTCTTCAAAATTACTGGTACAATTCACATTCATATTGCATTTATATTGCAGCCTGAGTTCCCATCAGTCTTAAACTATTTTACTTTATTGTGATTTAAAAATGTAATTATAAAAAACACAGGGTTAGAAAAAAAGGCAAAACTTTAGGCTTACTTCCTGTGATGTCTGCCTAACTGTTTGATTATTTCCTCTGTTTTTTTTCTATCTTGTTTCTCCGTAATCAGTTCACCCATTAAGTATAAGTTTTTGGAGGATTTTTTTGTGATGACTCTTAACTTTGTGACAGCCTCAGTCAGCGGTTTTGGGGCGAAACAATCATCTTGCCCATCATAAACAGTGGACTGAAGCTTGTTTAGATCTTGTGGAAACTGCTTGCACACAATTCCCCTCATCAATAAAATACTGTTGTTGGCTTGTTTTTGACAGACTGGACTTGCCTCTACAATAATGTAACTTAAGTTTCAACAACCACAATAACTTATGACTATGAATCAGAGGCGATTAAATCAGTAATTAATTTGAGGGCATAATTTAGTTATATAAAGGTACAAATATTAATGTTTAGGACTGAATTCAGTCATTTCAGGGGAGGATCTATTTATTTAAGAGTACAGACGATTCATTAGGAATACAAAACAATCAAACATGTTACACTTGATACCTGCTAGCCTTTGTAGGGAGGACACAGCACTGTCGAAACCATTACAACTGTGTGTAGAAGGCTGTGGAGGTAGCTCCACTCACACATCCTTAATGGCCACATGCCTTGCAACCAAAGACCAAGATTAACTGTCACATTTTACCTTTTACCAGCATTTCTATCTGTGAAAAGTCTACACAACCATTTTCAAGAAGTGCCATCTCGTATGTGGCTATGGTCCACACAAGGAATAGGAAGACTGATGCCCAAAGGTGGAGAGGGTTGAAAGGTTGCTTAGTAGTGAAAGTTGGGAGTGATGCCACCATGTCAGATGTAGACATGGGGTCAGAGTTCATTAACTATCTCCCCCTTCTAATGAAGCCTTTTCCGGCTGAGAGATTTTAGCAATCGCTGCAGTAATGCTAGTGCAGCAGCACAAGCAGTCAGGAGCCGGGGAGCACAAAGCCAAAGTCACCCCTCACAGAAAGCAGACAGATTGGGTCAGGATCAATGTCAACCTTTGAAAAGCAGCGGGCAGGAACTAAACACATCTGATTGAATCTGACTCATTATTTTAAAATCCTCACTGCAGAGACAAACAAGAGCTAATTAAAAATATTTGGGTGCAGAAAGGTTCGGAAAATGCCTCAATTTCTGTGGTTAAAGAATTTCAGGATCAAGAGGACCGACCTACAGATCACAATTAGAGATCATAGTGATTCACAAAGCAGATGAAACATATAGGCCTGATAAAGGAGCATGAAAATTTAAAGTTAATGCTCTGGGAAATAGTAACTTGACAGTAGGAGTCCAAAATATGGTTAAAAAAAAAAAAAAAAAAATGGCCCCTGAAATTCTGCTTTTTGCTGATCACCAAGATGTTGACTTCTCATCTTGATGCAAAAATATTCTCCAGATTGTGTCAGTACACCATGATATCACTGTTGAGGTACTTTTAACCAGTAAAACACTTCACATTCATAAAATATATTAAATATTTTCCATTTTTGTTCCTAAAGCCAATGAGCAATCTTGAACAATCTTGTTGATTACGCTGAAACAGTGAGGTTTCCCTGTACGGACGACTGCTCCTCCCATTGGTGCTGCCTTTTATGTGTGTGTTCCATGTCAACACATTTATTCATGTGCTTGTTAATGTGCTAGTTAACACTTAAGATGACGACTTGTCGAAAGAGTGTTGATTAATGCAACGAGAGGAGCACTGAATACTGGATAAAGATAAGATGCTCATCTGTAAAGCTGCTCAGATTTCAGCTCAGACTAAGTATAAATGTAGATAGAAAATCAGAGGTCTCGCTGCCTCCCAATCATCTGGGGATTTCTAAATGCAAGGCTGTTGTACAAACTACAACTTTACATTTTTTCAAGGAAATGCCTTACTGTTAATCATGTTCTCCCCCAATTCTTCTGATTGGTAGGCACATGACTTCTGCATGTCACCATCTCAATATGAAAGGCTGCCTTAAAGACTGAACAACAAGAGATTGTCCTGAACCTCTCCTGACTGAAAACATTTAGAGACTGAGCTCTGAGTCTAGTACAAACAGTGCAAAGTGTGGTTGGCATTTAGTAAAACTAAACAACAGGTTTTTCCTCAAACAGTGAACTGGCAGTGATATATTTGCTTATTGTTAGCCAAACAGGACTACTTTTCCTTTATAACTGAAGCACAGGATGTACTGTAACAGCAAAAGCTTGACTTCACTACATTATATACGTGGTAATATTTCCCTTCTCTGCATACATATACTGCATACCACTTGGTGTTGAATATGCTTGGCGTACATAAAGCTGGTCCTATGTGTAACATGCGCCCACGTTCTGTTAGCTGTCAAAATAAATACTCATTTGTCGATCAACTTACTCTTTGCTTTCTTGTGTAAGTCCTCAGCTGCTCTGACTCAAATATGGGCCTGCATAACATATTGCATCTTCTGCTACCCTCACCTTGCAACCACAACCCTGAGACTTGAAGCTGTTGGTAATATTCACATGGCCTCCTTGATTACATTAGCATACAAAAGAAACACCCCTACCACTGTGGCCTCAGGACTTCAATCAGAAAAAAATAAACTGAACTGTAGTGTTTTTTAATGATAATGTTTTTGTTTTTTTCCATGAGATGCATATTTGGTCTCTGAAAATAACTTGAATTTAGATCTGGTTTCCTTTAGTTAAAAAAAAATCACAAGGACGAGCTGGGACTACAGCTGCCAGGTCAGGTATGAACTTTTGGTGACTTTGCTCAGTGTCAGGGATAAATGCCACCCCAACCGAGCTGAGTAAGTGCCCATTTACCCAGAGAGGAGATAGGCACAACTGAGAGCACTAACCTAAATACTGCTTGTTTTGCAATTCTCTGTGAACCCAAAATCCCTGCAAGAGAATATGGGAGGAGAGGAGGTAAACAAAATAGAAAGCAACAGAGTAATGTCTTCTATCTCTCTTTCCCTACATAGGAGTCTTGCCTCCGAGTGGTACCATGTCTGGTCGTGTGTTCTGTGATTTACGGAGCAGTGGCAGAGATCCATTAGCAATGAAACAACATACCCTCTATCCAGGAAGTGATTTATGTATTCAATAAGGCTCTCTGGCTTTCATTCCCTCCTTCCCCTCATTTCACTTCCTTATTCTTGACAGCAGCAGTAAGAAAGCCACAGCATGGAAAGTGGAATCTGCCATGCAAAGTGTCCTAGGTAGGTGAACCTGCTGTTATGGCAGTTTGCTTTGGCTGCTTTGCACCAGTAGCACACTGTATCTCAGTAAAAACCTACAGTACATACAGTAAGCTAACTTTAAAAGGCTGCAAGGCAGCAATACTGAAGTGCTGTTAAAAGGTTACTCTAAACTGTAAACATTGAGGGTGCTTTCACACCTGTAGTTTAGTTCATTTTGTCCAGACTAAGGAAAAAATACATTGTTTCCTTTTGTAGTTTTGTTCACACTGGCTTTTTAAAAGAGCTGCAAAGCACAAATAACATGGGTAATTCAGAATAAAAGCATTATACAACATACAAGAAGGAAATCAAAGCAGAATACAATAAAAATACTAGTGCTGCTCCCAACTAAAGATTTCATAATCAACCAGTGGTTGTAAGTTCAAGCAATTAGGCGACTAGTTGTTGCACCCTTATGATATTAATTTAATTATTTAAATATATATTCTTGGGGCACAAAGCAAGCTTCCTGTTAAATGTTACTGGGCAAAAATGGGTAATGACTCTGAATGTGTTGGAAAAACCAGCATGGAGACTGAACATTTTGTTTATTTAGTCTCAAAACAGGATAAATAACTTCCAAATTCACAAAAATAATATAATAGTCACTGATTTATCAACACATTGTATGATGTATACTTACAAGTTAACAAAGTTACAAACTCGCTCCTCAATTGCTTCACACCTGAGCCCTCCATGGCTCATCATCCTCATAATCTGAGACCTGGTTGAAGCCGCTTTGTTGTTAAATCACCTCAGGTGCTGTATTCCTGGTCAGGAAATTGGCATCCATTGGTCTAAGAGGCTGTATCCCAGTCAAATAGGACCGCTAACTGAGCTAACTAGCTAGTGGCAGCCACAGCGCAGTTAACAGCAGTGTGCCTGTGACTTCCGTGTTACAAGAGAACAGGTCTGTATTGCAACAATCACCTGGGCCTAACGGCCAGGTGCAGCTCCCAAAAGGAGTTTGCAGTGTTTTTTTTCTTTTTTCTCTCTCTCTTTTCTAAATGTAAATGTGGTTGACTTATTCTATTGTTGACAATTAATGGTAGTCTCAGTCTTATTAGCAGGACAGGACAGAGAGCTAATGGTTGTAGTAGACTCCAGGAGTGTTCAAGGTGCTCTTGAAGAAAAACTGGTAAACTATAGAATAAGGGAACAACATGACTTACCCCAGGCACATATCAAAGTTAAAAAATCACATATGTAGGACTACTTCTGTGATTTTCTAACTTTGATATTCCCTAAATAATGAACACTTTTTAACTACATCCTTGGCTCTGTATGAGTGTGCCTGAAGTAAGTAAGGTGACTGACAGTGTGTCATGCAGCACATTACTCAACCTTATGTGTTATCTACTGTGGTGTCACCAAGAGCACACCAAGTAATGACTGATTATGAGCTTCATTAGTCCAGATTGTAATTCTAGATGAGACTGTTGCCTCACATTATGAAAAATGAAACACAGGTAATGACGAGGCGTCTTTTAGCATATTATGAGAGGATAACTAACTGTGTGGTCACTATGTTTCACTTACTTTTTAAAGAGGAACTGCCAAAATCGTAGTAGGAAACAAACAACTTGCATCTGTTGTAACTCATTTTCATTTTCTAATGTATCAAAGAAAATTCAAATTCACTTATACGGATTGTTAAAAGGTTGCTTTCTTGATAGTTAATGGCCAAGTATGAACTTAATAGTAGTGTGTCTACTATCCTTTCAGTCAACAAAGTGCCCCAGATTTTTTTTCCAAACAGCTGTTTTGTTCTGCACCCAGGTTCGACTGACAGGTTCTACGCCAGCCTAAACACACCAAATCAAATGGGTAAACATACTAGTTTTCATTTGAACTACAAGGGCTGGTTATGAACGCTTCCTCACAGTAAAATGGAGGTCAATGAAAAGAGAAATGTAATAAGATGACAATGTTCATTAAATAAGGTTGAAAATCCTTTTTATTCTTTAAAATGTGAAAAAGCAAGCTCTTTTTTATTTTAGGCCACCATTTGGCTGCAACAGAAATAGCTATGATAAATCTATAATTGGTCACATCATGACTGTGCCAGCAGGGAAAATTGCACTGAAAGCAGGCAGATGAGTGAGAAGGGTAAAGGACAAGAGGAGGAGCCTTGAAGGAGAACTGGAAAAGAGACGAGGGAGTGCATAAGAAGTGGCAACTGAGGACTAAGCAGCCAAATCCTGCTGACTATTCCGCTTTCGAACAGCTGGGTATGGAAACTCACAGCAGTCCTGAACATACGGTATCACTGAGCAATTAATCTACAGAGGGAAAGTATGGGAAGGACAACAGAGAGAGGGAAAAAGAGCTGGCAGAAGAGGTCAAGAAAGTAAGAAATCAGCAGAAAAGGTTTGAGGAAGAAAGAAAGCTGCTTACAGTAACACCCATTAATTTCCCCAAAGACAGGTGTTGGGGATATTAATCCACATAAAAGAGCCAAGCTTTGCCAGCTTCTCTGCTCCTGCTCCAGCCAAAGCTCTGCATATCCCATCCAGCCAAAGATGCTTTCAATTAGAACTTGGACAGAGTTGTAATTTAAAGACCATGCTACAAAGGAGGAACCCAGCCTGCTATTCACCACAAAAGAGCTTACAACGTAGCTCTAAAATTAATCCAAAATTGTACCTCACTGGTCTGTGATCTACAGATGTGTGCCTGAGCTCAACTATAAATAGAGGCAATAATTATAATCATTAATTTCAAACATTTAAAAGAAGAAAATAAAATCTTTTGCATGTTTCGTCCGTCCATGACCAATGGACCTGCAGTTTATCTGGAGCTAATGTCAAATACCATCAGCATTATTTTTTTTGTGCACATCTATGAGTGTATGCTGAAGGACCTCTGCGATTCAGAATTTTTTAAACCTTGAAAAACATTTTTTCATGGCTCCACACCAGCAACAACTGTGGCCACAAGCATGTTTTCAGGTCATCACATTATCGTGAAGGCCATATTTCAAAGAATGCCTTGGAGGAATTTTTTCAACTTGACTCAAATGACCACTTGGGCTCAAGGATGAACTGTTTCAATTTAGGTGGTAAAAGGCCAAAGTCACTGTGACCTCATGTCCATCCCATTATGCATTATGCTATCTCAAGAATGCCTTGATGGAATTTCCTCAATCTTGGTGCAAGCGTCCACTGGGCTCAATGATGAACTGATTAGATTTTGGTGGTCAAAGGTCAAGGTAACCTCACTAAACACATTTTTGGCCATAACTCAAGAATTCATACAATAATTATGACAAAATTACACACAAATGTACAATAGGATAAAATGAGGTGATGACATTTAATATCCACAAGGTCAAAGCTCAACTTCACTGTGACATCATGATGTTCAGCTGTCTACTGTCTGGACAGACATGGATGTAAACTGTAACTTGACTGGTTGGCGGAGTTATACAACTACAAACTGCTCTGTTTTATACAGCCATTGACAGCTGAATTCTCACTCCTCTTAACCAGCTGCTTCAGTCTGAAATGTTGTTTCAGCTGACACAACGTATGAGGAGGTCAGGTTAATGTTGACAGAACAGAACAGAATGTTGACGTCTTGCTGCATCTGGCAGTTGTGGTGGCATTGCAGTAGGTGCTTCACCGTCTGTCGCCTGATGGGGATTTGCAGTCTACCGAGTATACTCTTCTAGGTTCTTATTGTTTGCAGTTTGGCCAAATAGTTAAAATCCCAGAGCAGGGACAAGTCGTAAAGAGAAGAAGTATATGATGGAGAATAGTATAGACCAGGGATCTGAATTAAAGGGCCATTACATTACAGCTGCACCAGCAGGAGCTTTATAACACATCTGAACCCAAACATTGCATCTGTTCCACTGTCTATTCAGCCAAATCAGACTCTTGAGGCACTCATCCCACAGATAGCATGGGAGAATGGGCCAGAGATTGCTGTCCAGAAGAATTATAAGTTTGGTGGCTTTGCCTCATCAGCGCTTTGAAAGAACAAGGGCAGACTGAAGCAGCACTGGTCTAGTCCATTTTTTCTGTCTGCTGTGAAATGGTAACAAGGTAAAAGAGCGTTTACATGTGAGTGTGTGGCTGCACACCTGTGCATATTTAACAGCTGATCAGCTCCCACTCAATTCTTTGCTTAATTTACGGTGAGCTGAAAATATCATCACTTAAGAAGTCGGCCAAAAAATGAAATGAAATGATGACTTTAAGTAAGTTAACAGCAAGCCTGTTGCTTTACCAAAGCACCGTCAGACCAAAATGATCATACACACTAAAGTGAATAAATAAGGCCCTATTGTTTAGACTCCTAAGTACTGACTTGCTGCATTCAGGGTTCCCACACATTTTCTAAAGTCAAATTCAAGCACTTTTCAAGAAATTTCAAGGTGCATTTTCAAGCTTTTCCAGCACCTTACAGCTGTGATAAATTACATTTTCATATATACTTAAAGCCATTCCACTTCTCCATCACATTAAAAAGGTGTTACTGTGCTACAAACACCCAAAATCATGTTTTTTGATAACATTGTACAGAAAGGTGACATATTAACAAGTTTCACTACATGGCTCCAGAGAACAGTCATCACTTGAATTTCAGCTCTTTACTGCTTATATGTTACTGACAGCAGCATTAACTAAAACCACCTAAGGCCTGCAAAATGAGATTAGCATATTCTCTGTGTCACTGTGTGAATACTTAACGATTGTTTCAGTAACCACGTTAACTGTGTGCACAAAGTAATACAGGGCAAACTAGGCTAATTTCTTAACAGGATAATTAATGAAACAAGTCTTTATAGACAATATAGCAGTACAATAAATATTTAACATTGACAGGACAGTGCAAAAGTATGAAACAGCGAGTGTCCAGTCACTGTACAACAGCAGAGACTGACAGCACACCATCTGTGACTTCTGACCCCACAATGATGGCAGAAACACAGCAGAGAATGAGCAAAGCAACAGGAACACTTACGTTATACATAAAAATTCTAAATTAAAGTCTCTGAACAAAAACATATGAAAGTGAAGAACTCGCAAAATTTAAAAAAGAAAAAGGGTGATCTTCAGGGGGGCAACAGTTCTCGCTGGGTGGGGCCAGCCACCCCTCAAAAAACAAAGGTAGGGAAAACACTAGTATCTTATACAACCTGTCTGAGCCAATAGCCATCTTATTTTATTTCTTTAACTAAAAAGTAAACTATTCAGTCAGGTAGCAATTTATCATGAAAGTAATACAATTGCAATTTCAAGCAATTTCAAGCACTTCATCCACTATCCAAGCACATTTCAAACCTTGGAAACACAATAAAATTCAAGTGTTTTCAAGAATTTCTGGCACCCGTACAAACCTTGTGTATTGTTTTATATTGTATTTACTGGAGGATTCACACAGTAGACTTGCAGAGAAATATAAACGTGAACTGTTGCTTAGAGTCTGTTACAGATCAACAACACACATAATGTATAATATTTACTCCATGTACTTGCAAAAGCAAGCATGTAGGGAGGCATACCGCATCAAAACTAATAGCTTATCATGCTGATGATAAAAAAAAGGAATTTGTGTATTCAGCCGTATCATCACGAAATTATGAGTGCCTGCAACACAAGAAACATACAAATGGACAAGTGGATTATTCTGCAGGAGTGGTTTAAAACTGCCACTGGGACATTATCCATTGCAACCACCATAAATCATTACTGAATAAAGCTTATGCTTAGGTTTCTCCAGGCTGCATGGAAGTAAACATGCCTGAGGGTTGCTCAGAGACATTTGTGTGGCTATTTCTTTTATGGTTGTATGAAGAATGTTTTCTCTGTTTTGGACCCGTCTCCCAATAGGAACTAAATCAACCAATTCACTTACTTGGTGCACAGGTTTATACGACACATTGTTGAGGTTTGGGAGGTTTGTGCGTCAGCTACGTTTTCAGTGGAATATTCCATTAAGACACCAATGCCACAGTGTAAACAAACCAGGATTACTTAAACACTACAGGGATCCGTCTAATCTCCCTATCAAGCCCTGATGCAAAAATTGAGTTGCACTAACTCCATATGTATCCATTTAAACCTCTTGCTCTAGCTTAAGTGTGCATTAAAAAATTCCAGTATTCTCATGGAGCATACTGAGATATTTCTGATAGCTGACCTGAGTGCAGCAGGATCAGGATCAGCACTGACTCAGTCTCTAAGCATCAGCTTACTGGTTTGTGGACTACCACTTTGATTGTGGCCTGCCTGGTTACAATCTTTGTCATATTACAACTAAACAGTACACTAAAATATGTTTCTGACAACATTTTAGGAAAAAGTAGTATCAGAATATTGATCCATATACCATCAACATTGCCTAGTTTAACAGCTGGACAAGAATGGCTGTTGCCTGATCACAATCTGCCTCATATTACAGCTGAACAACACACTAAAACATGTTTCTAATAACATTTTAGACAAGAAATACACAATCCAATCACAGAATCTTGATTCATATTTGATACACATTGCTGTGTTTGACAGTTTGATCTGAGTTTCGTGAGTCCTGTGTGTTACACTGGACAGACTCACTGCTAATGATTTGTCAATCAGAGGGTTGCCACACAGGTAACAGATCTGGAAATGATTATAGAGGTTTTAGAAAACTGACTGCCTCTCAACAACACTCTTTTTTCTATAGGCTAATAGTGCTAAAAAAAAAAAAGTATACTTAAATTTTGGATAAAAGTCGAAGTCCTCCAGTGAAGTTGTGGATCACAGAGCTAAAGCTGGATTTATGCTCGCTGTAGTGTGCTTGGCGAGCAACAAAAACAACTCATATCCTGTTGTCTCAGGCATGAGGGCTACAAAAGGTGTCATGGCACTTGGTCATGCACCTCTGAAAACTATAAATATTAGACAGGGTGTCCATAAAGTCTATTTATAATTTAACAAATTTATTACAAAAGCAAATGAATAGACAAATCTGTGGAAATTATTACTAAATGAAAAGTAGATATCGATGGGTTTTTGCCTCATTTAATACACCTCTATATGGGCACCATTAGTTGCACAAAGCACATCAAGACGGTACTCGATTTCTTGCCATGTTTGCTGTAGCATAGCCTCATCAATGGTGGCAATGGCATCAGTGATCTTTTGCACGAATTGACGGACGTGACAGTGGATGTCTTCCATACTTAATCCTGTAGTTTTGCTGAGTCTGTGTATCCGATTTTGTTTCAATAAACCACGATACACATTGTGCCTTTTCTTGAGGAGTAGTCATTTTTAAGGGTTTATTTAACAGAACCTATTTCATCAACAGGGTACCTGAAATACACAAGTGCAATGTGATTAAAAACTTTGATAACTACTGAGTACATAGAACAAATCTGATTAACATATCTCATCAATTGCTTTTGTAATAAATTTTTTAAATTGTATAGAGACTTTGTGGACACCCTGTATGTTAAGACTATTGTGAAGGGATTGGACGCTATGTCTCAGCTACAGAAAGATTTACAGATGTCTGCACTCTAACACACAGTAGAGTGTTAAAACTGCAAATGTTCAGACAAGATGGATCACAAAACACCTGTGATATACTGTATGTTAAATGCCCTCCTCAAAAATCATTATTATAATGAAATACTGATCTCTCCTCAGGGATCCTACAGCCTTTTAAGAGTCTAATTAAAACATTTTCAAAGCATCTAAGCAAAAAATTTGCTAGACTCTTGAAGCCTTTATCATCTCATCTAAATCATTATAAATGCAATTACAAATTCCTTTATACCAACAGAAATATTGTCACTTGATTTTACCAGCTGTTCATATTAACTTTGCTTGTATGTTTTGAACGTGTGAGAGATCAACAGAACTTATTTATGAATGACAAATATGAAACATGTTTTTGGTTTAAGTGAGCAACTGTGTATTTTGGGAACTTAATTAAGATTACCATATGGGGTATTCTCCACTGAGACGTCTCTGCATGTAAGTAATGGTCAGAACATCTCAACTTGACACGACTTTATTTTTAACAGTTATGAGTAGATAAATTCTTCTCAGCAGAGGCGAGCTTTGGAAAGCAGGAGCAGCCATGCTGGATAATGACGTTCCTCTGTGTGAACATTTTGTCTGTGCACCCCCTGGAATTTTGGAGAACACTGCAATGAACAACACATGGAACATAAATGTCTCTGAGCCGGCTCGTAGGTCAGGTGCCATCTACCGGGGCCTGCGGCATGCGTAAACAAGGCTTCACTGATACATGAATTAGGTTTATCTTTAACTATAAACTAAAGCAATTTTAAAGGTTTGGTCACTCTTTATCCCTTTCCTCAAACAACATACAAAAGTAATAAACTCAAGAATTACTGTAGTAGTACTAGGCAGTATATACTAAAGAGACTTCAGAAGCCACACCCATTACAATTGAATTAAATGGAAGATCAGTTGTGGGGCTCAAATGTCAAATGTGAACAATTCTTATCATGAACTATTTTCTACCAGACGTTTAAAAAAGTAAAAACTATCCTGAGCAACTACAATCAATAATATCCAATCAGTATTATTCAGCAAAAATGACAGACTTCACTACTTCAGGCCAAGTAAACAGTGGGCTCTGCTGAGAGAAATGCTATGTGTTAAATTGTGTACTGTCGTGTCCTCTCGCAATCATGCAGCCAACACCCAGTGAGTTAATCGCTTCACTCCGAGAGAGCACTGAATGCTTTTAAATGATAATCAGAGACTGTTTTTATAAACAATAGAACAAAACAAACAGGTGGGTGAGAATTGCTTACAGAGATCGTCATCAAAAGATGATTTCATGCTGATTATAAAAAGCTATTGTGGCCAGATAAAGGAGTGATTTAACTCAACTGAAAAAATGAAGATCAACTGCTTGATTGGTTAAAGAAAAGGTTGGCAAAGCCTTCTATGTGCAACTGCTTAATCAGAGCAGAAATATCCAGCTTTGACTACGTAAGATACATTGTGTCAGCACACTGAATGTGTATTCAAAAAGCCTCCAGATGACTGTCTTCCTTCATCATTTCGGTGGTACTGAGGTGATGCTGTATCTGCATGGTTAAGTATCTTGGACAGCCCCTGGTGTCTTCAAAGAGACACTACAGCACATATGAGACTGAAAAGAGCATGCCGTTACCTTACTGGGCAGTAATGCTCACACTGAGAAGCTGCACAAAGTTTTACTCTCAGAGTAACCAGGTCATAGCTGCAGTCTGATCATTTTTTGAGGAGGTGGACAACTCATGTGGACTGGACTTTGCTGCGATGCACTGACCGGAGTAGGCAGAGAAATAATCAATAGAATTACATGAAATGGGAGGCTGAGCCACACAGAACTGCTGTTATGAAAACCCTGTCTATTTAGAGCTCAACTGCACTGACACAGAAAAGTTGCAAAGCTTTATTTACCGTACGCGCATGATTCATTTGAACTGGAGCATCTGTTGCAGAAGCACGACAGGCGATAAGATAATTTTAATGTTCTATTCCACTGTGTAGTTCAGAGGCGCCTCAGTTAATGAGACTCAGTCAGTCTGGTTTTGAGTCTGACTTTCAATGCACCACCCACTGAGTTCACATATTAAAATTGTACCACTGGGGAAGAGCTCAGTCAGTGGAAAACAATGTGTCATTTTCATCCATGTCAAATGATATGGATAGAAGAAGAAAATGTTATCTTTTGGGATATCTGTTGTCGTTAGATGATTTAAGAGTGAAGTAATTTATCATTCGTCTCATCAAGACCCTCTGACTCATACTAATGCCAGAGAATCTGCAGTTACGCTTCATTTCACAAACCTTGTCTAATTACCCAGACTACCCAGCAACACCTCAGTCTGAGTCCAGTTTGAGACCCTGATGTGAAGTATCCTCATGAGTATCAGAGTATGGGAACATCACTTTCAGTGTCACAGACCATTCGTCCACTCATTTACTTTCAAGCCAGTTTTCCTCCCTTGACCCGTTCTTGCACTGACCATTGTGGTAATTATCTAATCTCTGTGCTGATGTCCGCTCAAGAAGCCTGTACTATAATTACTTTAAGTAGCCTTTATTAGAGATAATGGACCTTCAGCATTAGATCACATCTAATTACAGCTGCCAAATTAGGCTCTAATATCCATTCTCTACCTGAGAGAGTTTTACAAGTGTTGTACCAGTCGATGAATTACAATGGAGACTTATCACAAGGAGATAGATATAAATGAAGCAACAATCTATGTGTGTATACAAGTGGAGGAGTGTAAACTGAAGACCTCTCAAAAGTAATGCTGCAACACTAATGTATAATATCCCCTGACGACAGAAATATCAGATGTATACAGCAGTTTTGGCCTTCTCTTTTTTTCTTCTGTAACTCTCCCTATTTTTATTTGATGACTAATACTTTCAGGATGCATCATGCCATGGTACATACTTCTGTGCAAAGACATGGCTTAACTCATGAGCTTCAACATGAAACAGACTTGTGAACGATAATTATGATGTAGATAATGAGCAGATATGGGGCCACATTTCATGAAAGTAACATCAAACTATTTTTTTGTTTAGGAATAGAATGGTAAAATTTGTGCATTTAGAGATCATAGTGTTTACAGTATTATTACTGCTGATTATCACTTCCACCGTCCCTTCCACTTTGGCATGTAGCAGCCTAATAATAGTAGTTTCAGACTATTCATTACATGTTAAAGTGGAAGATGAGGTCTTCTTATACCCAGGCAATGTGACAAAATTAACAGACAATAGGTCTAATAGTTAATCAAAGGACTCAAATAATGAAATATAGTCACTTCTGTACATGTGCAAACATCTTAACATTTAACCACAGGCTAGAAACGTTGTCTGTGTGTGACGTTTAAGCTTGCGATTAGTCGATCAAAAGAAAATTACAGTAATTACATTACAATACAAACATTTCAGTCATTTTCAAGCAAAAATGTCAAACATTTGCTGATTCCAGCCTCTTTTTTCTTTCTTTTTTTTCATTTATAATAGCAAAATAGGAGCTTTTGAGTTTTGGACTGTTGATCACACAAAATAAGCAATTTGAAGGCATCACTGTTGGCTCTGGGAAATTGTGATTTTATCACAATTAAGAAAATCAAGAAAATAATCAGCTGAATAATCAATAATGAAAATAGTTGTTAGTTGAAGCCCCATGTATCATGACCCCATGACTGCACAGATTTTATGTAAATGGTATTTACATGTGCATCATTGCTGGAGTACTTCTGAATATACTGTGTTTCCATACATCACCATGACAGAGTTAAGCCTCACAAATACGCACAGCTTAATCAACAGTGTTGTGACAGAAAGTCATCAAAACTTCAACATTACCCGCTTCAAAAAGGTGGTAGTTATTCAAAGGCTACTGTATTAAAGTTTATCATACAGTATTGACAGGTGTTTCCCTTATTTTGTCCACCCCATACAATATGTCATACAAGCCTCTGCTCCCAGTGAATGCACAGCCCTCTGTCTCTGGAGGAAAATCAAATTAGCCATGTTCTGACTTGGCTAATTTGCCATTTAGACAAGGATACGCTTCTCTCGCTGAGGGAGAACATTTGGTTGCATGGCTTTAGGCTGAGCCCTGGTGGGAAAAGGCTGAACTACAGACTTACTGCACCATTTGTACACACACACACAGAGGAGACAAACATCGAAGGAACATTTTAGTAGTTCTGGCACTGCTGCTGGCAACGCAAACATGGACATAGTAAAAGAAGAAATGGCCAATGTGTTTGTGAAGAGGTCACGCATTAATGTATAAAGTTTTTTCCTCTTATTTGATCTTGTGATAAAAACATGTCCCCTATAGGCTGCCTGGTTCGTTTCAAGTTTAGAAAAACAAGCATGCACGACTAAGCATTTCTGTTATTTTACCTTGTCTTTAATCTAAACAACATGTCTTCTTTATGTGGGCATTCAGAATAGGAATCCATTAAAATACCTAGCAAACCTACTGAAGCATCTGGGTATGTGTGGAGGTGGTAATCCAGGATATTTGTCAAATTTGGGTAAGTATAATGACTTCCACTGCATTTTCTGCAAATCCTTCAGTAAAATAGGTTCTTATGAAAGCGTATTAAGACTAAGAAATTCTAGAAAAATACCTAAAGTATGAACCACTAAGCTTACAGGTGATTTTACCTTTATATTTAAACATATTTTGGAAAATGATTTGCTTACCATTGAGACCATGCAAAAAGATGAGAGGCAAAATTGAAGGTTAGGCACTGGAACACAGCTGAGGCTGGGTGGTTGACATCCTCGGTCACACTCACTGTCTCCACTTAACTTGCCTTGATACACAATAAATGTCCTCATTTGGGAGGGTTTTTCCAAGCACAGGTCCTGGAAAAAATGTTGACAGTGAGGGATAAATAAAGCAAACATAAATAGAAACATTCTGAATATGCATCTTACATTGATTCCAACTGTTAACAGTAGCCATGTAAAATGCAATATTAGATCTGGCTTGATATGCACACATATGGTTCCCTGCAGTTCAGCTGTCAAATAAACGGTATGATGGAGTGTAAAGTAAACAGGACTTTCTTCTCAAGTCGAAATGATACAACAGAGTGTTTACACTAGTACCTGTCAGCAGCTTTGGGACTATCAATCACATCAGGATGGTATCTAGAGTTATTATTCTGCATGTCATGTCTAGCTGTTTTGATGCATTGCACTCACCATATGAAATCCTGATGACAGCTTACTTGTGTCACAAGTGACACTTTTATTTGGGGGCCAGAGTTGCTCTACATAGCAAACACAAAGTGCATACTGAGATGCAGCAGCAATCACTTGTCAAAACAAAATGTGTTGACGTTGATGTGTTTCAGGCCAACAACAGTTTGGGTCTTAACACTGATGTGGGCTTGACATGACTTCTCCCAAGGCAGGCTCTTCAAAGTATCAACATACAAAATGAATTGACAATAGTGTTCACAGGTGCCATAACGTAACTACTTAAAACTATAGTGCGTAACTTCTGTCGCCCCCTAGCGGAATTCTGCGTTATTACAACAATAAAGCCAGCACTTCCATATGACGTATGCCCAGGTGTACCCCGCCCCTCCCTCTCCACCGAGGAAAAGCGAGACTAATACAAATCTGTGTTTGCCTTCTCCGTGGTCGCTTTCCTTCTTTGCTAATAGTGTCTCGGCCGCTTCGTTGGGTTCTCCGCCATTGCTTTCTCTTTCTACCTGCGCTCTGCGTCTTGCTATAAGACTCCGCTCTTCCTCCCCCTCCCTTCTTGTTGTGAGGTAAAACGCGTCATTTCCTGTGCACCAGCGCGGGAATGTAGCCGATTGACAAGCAAAGCAAAAATGATATTTGAAAAATACCGCGAGATGTTAGAGAAGCCGATCGGCTTAATCAGCATTTGTGTCATCTCCTCTAGTAGTGGGTTAGATGAAGCGGATATTTACGGACATGTAGAAGTTAGGCACTATAGCTTTAAGAGTGACAATAGTCAAATGCTGAATTACATGTTTAATTCATTTTTGTTTACTTAAGTATATTTTAATCAAGTTTAATATAGCAAATACTGGGTCTTTGACTAAATTAACCAAAACACAGATATGCAAAAAAGTGTAATAATGCTAATAATAAGATAAGTTTACCAACGAAGTGTACCTCTGTTTCTGGACACGATCTTCTCTGTCTAAGCGACTTCGGAGCGTACTACTCTTCCACTTACGACCTCGTCTTCTTCTTCTTCTTCTTCTTCTTCTTCTTCTGCTTATTCTTTCTCTTCTTCTTCCTCAGAATTTGCGGCAGACTAGACTCAGCAGAGGCGTGTTGCTGCCCTCCACAGGTCATTTGCAGAATTCCACTGACTGATAGTAAATGTTTGAGTCCAGTCCATTAGTGATACTGGATAACCTGAGAGGGAGACCTAACATTGAAGTCACTCAGCATTCATAAAATTATGATTATGGAAAGAAGGTTACTAGGAACTTACAGCAGGAAATCTTTTTTAAGACTTCTCTGAAGAAGAAAAAATATACGTCCCATGGGTTAAAATCACACCAAAAAATATGGCTTACTTAACATGACTTGGTGGAAATAACTCCCTTTTAAATTCATGATGGTGCCAGGGTTTTATCTTCAACAACTGGAATACTGCTCAACTGCATTGTACCATATGTATAATATGAGCTAGACAGAGCATTGCCGTGCAGCCTTTTTCCCCAGTGACCACTTTTGTGGTATGGCAGTGAAAAATCCCTTACTAGCCCAAAAAGCATTTTCTCCCATAAGCTGCCATTATACATGTATAGAAAAACGATGTCACTCAAACTGTTGACAGTATTCCTCAAACAGCAAACAAGGTCATTAATGATTCTTTCTATTATGAATTTGTGATACACAGAGTTTTTATATTTGTAAAACTTTTGTCAAGGTGAGAAACCCTATTTAAAAATCTGTGGTGTCACTGTGGGAGGAAAACACTACTGCACATATTCAGTGGGCCATATAACTAGAAGTAAACTGGGAAGCTAAGAAACTTTTTTGGCTTCTGGGCCAGGCGAGCATCTCCCATTGGACTGAGTGGGTGCTAACTTTGTGTATCTGGTTCATTATAATACATCTTTGCATTGTATCTAGTGTACTCTTTTGTTACTGTAAATTACAACATTTGAAGGTATCGTAAGTGTAATGGACTGTGAACCCTGTTGTAAGCCTAATGTGTATTTGTAAATAAAATATTTATCACTGGTAAGGTGGAAGTTTGCTCCAGTGAGCCTTTCCTGCAGGTCCTAAGTGGTCATTTCGCACCAAGTCTCTGCCGGTTTATTCAGTAGGCCTATGCTACAACTGTTGCAGGTAGGGTGACTTGACCAGGAAATGCTGTAGGCATGTAAGACACAGTATGAGTATGACCTCATGTTATATAACTTGGAAGTTGACGATGATACATAAAGTAGATGTCAATAAATGCACACTGACTTTGAAATAGATACTGGGGCAGGTATGACAGCTCTGAGTGAGAGCGCATGCAGGATGATAGAAGGGAGAGCAGTCCATCGCATAAGGACAAGATTGTACACTACAGATATTGTGGGGGTGTTTGGCAAGATGTAAAGTATGCACAAGGGGCAAAGCCCAAATCATTTAAAAACAGAAGACTTGTTAGCTGCCTTGCAAGGAGGGCATACATTGGATGATTAATCCAAGAGGTTCACCACAATAAATACACATCAGGGGTTCCATCAATATTCCAGGATATCCTATGGTGTGTCTTCAGGGGCATATTTCACCATGAACAATAGTCTTAGTGACTGGCATGATCATTCTAGTTATCTGCACAATCTAGGGGTGGTACCTGAGAGACTTTCCACTGCATGCAAGTAAAATGTGTCTTTATGACATCACAGATGGTGTATCTAGTGTACAGAATCAGTCTGAAACATGAATGCAGATTTAAAGTCTGCAGTGAGACATTTTTTACATGACAATCTAACCAAGCCATCCCAGCAGTACTATATCTGGGAGAGTAGTCAAATCAGCCATGGATGAGACTTCATGTGGACTTGTACAGGCCTCTATTGGGGAAGATGTTTCTAATTGTCATTGACGCTTATTAAAGTGGACTTAAGCTCACTCAGTCTTCACCAAATATAGAATCTCTTCTGTACTTGTTAGTGATGATTGTCCAAGCCTAGTGAGTGCAGACTTTAAACACTTCCTATACAGGAGTGTCATCAATCATGTAACAACTGCATCATATCGTCCATCATCTATGGCTGTGCTGAGCATGCAGTGCTGGTATTCAGGGAGGCATTAGAATTGTATCAGGAAGATGGGGGAGAGGAAATAACAGTCCACTCGTCAGACAACAGGAGCCACACCTGCTGACCTGCTAATGAACTGGAGGATTGGGACCCAGGTGGAAATGGTGTGTCCTTCACTGACTGAGAAAGTCGAATGGAATCAGGAAATACAGACGCAGCATCATGACAGGCGTGCCCTGGACAGAGTGCTAACTCAGTCAGAATAGGTCTATGTGAGAGAGTGCACAGGCCAGAGGTGGAATCAGGGAATATTCATTGAAAGAACACTCATTGAAAGGATTCAGGCAAAACTCATTCAAAGTGTCTTTGGAAGTGAAAACTCATGAGGATGAGTTGATGAAAAGGAACCAGGACCGAGGACAAAAACACACTGCCAGGGACTCCAGATCAGGAGGTGCTTGAAATCTATCAAAATTCATAGATGCTATGAATTCATAGATGCTACTGTGTCAGTGCTACTGACTGAATGTCATAATGTGAATTATGTAAAGATAATTTGCAGGTTTCTTTCAGATGGCTGCTTGTGACTGTGTGGTGTTCATTCTGTCCCTAGTAGGGACAGTTTGTGTTTACGGTTTTGTTTCTTTATCATTAATTTCAGTAATTTCATGATAGAGTGATTTAAACTATTTAAGATATAACTATGGCATCTACAACTAAAATGCAGTTGCAGTTATTAAATTAAGTAAAATTTATGATTTAAAATATAAAAATATATAATATATATATAATATAAAATACGGAAGTGTGAGGTGCAAACGAAAAAGCTAGTTATGAGCAGTCATGAGTGTTTGTCATCAAGCAGATTGAACAGTTAATAAAAAAGCATGATCAAGCTGAGAGCTGCATGTGTGCCAGTTCTTCATCAGCTACACAAGTTCTTACAGGCTGAGTGATTGAAATTGTTTTTTATTATTAATAGACTTAAAGGAACAGTACACCAAAAGATCTGTGTATACTGTATCTTAGTTGTGTCTGTCCGTCTTAATGTGGCGCAGTGTTTCACTAACTGTGGGGTGGACCCCACTGGTGGAGCATGGAGTGGCTGCATGGATGACCAGGGCAAAAATGGAGTGAAACCAAGTTGAATGAATATGATTGTATATGTTGTTTATAAAAACAAAAACATGTAGGGGGCATGCCACTGGTAATGTGTCATCAAATGGAAAAAGGTACGTCATCATGGATGAAAACAAACAAATAATTTACCAACCACCAGTCTATGAATAACTTCACCTTCTACCATTACACAACCTCATGGAGCAAGAGTCATCGATGAGCTTTTGATGTTATGCAATGTGATACAATGTCTCTTTGATGCCTCTGTGGTGCAAGTAGGTGATAATAATAATCAACCTTAGACTAATTAGGTCTTTGATGACAATAAAGTAGCATACCTAAGTACCAGAGAAGACAGAAGTGGAGCATCAACTCATTTGATATTGCTCATCGGGAAACATAACATGCAGAAAATAAGCGGTATTAAAGACACGGATTGATTGATTCTTCTAATAAAATCTTTTATTTGATTTTAATCATGTAAGCTAATATTTCTTTCATTCTCCATCTGTCTCAAGGTCTCTGTCAGATCAATCTCTGAGGAACATCAAATATAACAAGATCAAGCAGATGAAAAGGAAATGAGAAAACCAGTCAGGAAGACAAAAAGACATTGATTTTTAATAGATTTAGCTCACTTCATATTTCATTGTATAGAATAAATACTCATCATTTTTCTAAACCAATAAACCACCTAAACCCCTTTAATTATTTAATATCACTAAGTTTTCCAGCATGAGAATGTGGAAAGGTGTTCACTTCCGGTATACACAAAAATGGTTTCACTGTATTTAGTACAGTTCTTAAGACATTAAGTGCTCCTCTGAATAATGGGTAAAAGGAATCTTGGGAAAACAAGCAACAACAAAGTTCTTGCTGAGTTTAAGACATACAGTATTTCCTTATACAGTACCTACTTACACACCAACAGGCATGAATAGAAAAGAAGAGAGGGAGGGTTTACTCAAAATTCAGAATGCAAAAAGGCTAAATTCATCCAGGTCTGCTGTAACAGCAGTACTGTTCTACCAAAGGAAATATTGATTTAAAGGCATTTTCACTCACAGTTGTCTCTCCTACGTCACAACTGGCACCTTTCTTATGACAGCATTGATTATAATAATCAGCAAAGCATTCCATGTGATGTGCAATAACACAGTAAAAGTAGGTAATCTATAGCATCTGAATGTTTCTGAAAACATATTGCAGCACCCCTGCTATAGGCCTACATGCACTCATCTACAGTCAGTCCCACTCTCTACTCCCAATCAATTCTGCATTAAGAATTCATCATGATCTATTGATGGCTTTTAAGCCACAGTGAAATATGAGAATGAGTCTTTTTCCAAGAAAGATGAATTACTTTTCTATGTGAAATGATTTAATGACTTTTGTTTCATAGGAGTTTTACTGAATAGTTCATAATTTTGTTTGTGCGCTGACTTGGTGGCCTTAGACTGATTACTTGTGGGTGTGCCAATAAATTGGATTTAATGGAGGTACAGTGTGCAGACCGTTTTCCATAATTTCATTCTTAGTCTGATTTCAAAATATGCAAAGTAAAACAGGTTGACAAGGCTGATTAAAATGGCCAACTAAGTGATTCAGACAACATATGCCCAGCTTCAGTTATAACTTAAATTTCCACGAAATAAAGAGTTGACCTTCCTTCCCTCTTGTTACTGCTGGAATAATTTTGGCATGAATGTGTCTCCTTTATTCTTGTGGCTATCAAAAGGTTTGGCCTTTTGTTTAACATGTACTATGAGGGCAGTTTTGTCAAAGAGTTGTATTTTGTCCAGCACTTTTCTTTACTTAATGCTTTATATCACATTGTGAGGATTTTTTATGGTTGTAGCCTGTTTTTTTTCTAATTTGATCTTTGATCTGATTTTTACAGTTTAATCATTTTGAGGTTATTGTGTGACCTGTTGAAAGTTGAAAGCTTGTTATGTTACCCTGTCCTACACTCATGTGCTGTCTGACTGATTTAAAATATAATTAAAACTGATGATGTGAAGCTTAAATTATTGATTATAAAAAGTATTTTTTTAAGGTAAATGTCTTCCTCTGCAAATATGCAATTTGCACCTTAACAAAGTGGATGATTCCACTGATGTTCCACATTGATATGTTCACACTGAACATGGTACTGCTGAAACAGCTCTTGGAAAAAAAAGACTGCACTGTACACTTAATCTGAGTCAACACTCAGGCAGACATTCACAATGTTACACAAAGACATGAGGGTTTGTGCACTTACATCTTTGCTGAACAGGAGTACAGATGTAGGACCTCTCATTAGGTCAATAGTTTACATGAACTCTGTATCTTAGTCATGAAATGCATCCATTGAAACCATTTAGATGTCTTAAGGCCAATAAACAAATGATAGACTTACCTTCTTTAGTTGAACTTAACAAGAAACTGTGGCACTACTTCCAGCAGCAAAGACAACTTTTGCTGCAAAAACACAGGGCTCAGTAGAAAACTGCTACTCCTCTTTGTCTGCTGCCAATATGAATTAACTTAAAAGTGTTTTTCATTTGGATTTTTAAAAGTATTTTGCCATTTTCCACAAGAAAAGAGAAAACAGTGTCAAATCAAAGTGTATATTTTGAAGTAACAGTATACAGTACTATAACCACCTATTACTGTTAAAAAAAAGTCTATCAGTGTTGACCAAGTCAATGTAACTTGTGAACACCCAAAGCACAGTTTAGTTTAATGTTAATTGGTCTCATTATTGCAGCAAGACGTGTTTTATGGAAATGAAAAAACACAAAACAGAATTCACTTAGTGGGTTAAACTTATGACATAAACTGCCTCCTTTAAACACTTATTGGCTCAAATGAAAGATACTAAAGGAAATATCTGGAATAATTTCTTCCTGATCATTAGGAACTCATTACATTAAAATACATATGAGTGCATTTGTAAAATGTTTTGGGTGTTAGAATGGACTGTCTTTTTGTTTTGTTTTTTGTGTTGTTCAGCTCTGTTTTCCCTTTCTTTTTGGATATTTAGGTATATCTGGAAGAGCTGACATACAATACTGATAAGACATTTGATTGCATGTAGAACGACTGAGTATAAATCAAAAAAAATTTAAACGACAAAAAAGGATGAATGCTACCCTCTATTTCATTGACATAAAGGCAAACATTTACATCTATATGTTTCATCATTATAGATGTCACTTAAGATTTAATATTTATTTGGGTTCAACTGAAAAGACAGATACATACTGTATTTAGACCATTTGTTAATTAACAGGAACTATAATTTCAGCCTCTAAAAATTATTGGCAAACCAAGGACAGGCAGAGTTTGTTGTTATGCTGTTGATTTGTGATAAACTTGGATGCTTGAATGACCCGATATTGATGTAGCCCGTCATGTTGAAGCTAATGGTCTCTTAAAGTAGATAAGATACATGATGTCCTAATACTGTACATGCTCATATACACTGTGGTTTATACTGAACCATCTGATAGGAAGTCCTCTCCATACAGACAATAATGCTACTTTTTCTCTCTTCTCAATTGATGCTGATTCACAAAAAATGTCTAGTCCTGGAAAAAATTACATTTTCCATATTTAGCGTATGCTATTGACATATCTACAAAGAAGAGATGCATGTACTCACTTGGGACATCATCAGTAGAGGATGGCATTATTTTCTAAATAAAAAACAACATAATCTTTTCTGTTCCTTTCTGTCAGGAGCTGCAAAACACCAATGGCATGTGAAAAGAAACCAATCAGTGGGTAAAGAAGATCGGTCCGTTTTACAGTACAAACATCAAAAATCAGTCTGAAGGAGTACCACCTTTGTGTGCCTCCGTTGAAGACCAACACAGAGTTAACCATCTTCTGCACACAAGAGGGTAGAATTAAAACTCAAACACGTCGTTTTGCTTCTTCGCCAGCTTGGCTACCTCCTGCCGGATAGCCTGCACGAGTGCAGAGGTGGAGAGGCTGCTCAGGGGCATGCTGTCCATGTCCTTCACCACCTGGGGCAGGCTTTGCTGGGACGCTGTGCTAGGGGCAGTGGGTGGCTGCTCCAGTGCCGGGTTATACTGCAGAGGCAGCCTGGTGGGGCTCCCCTGTGGGTAACGAGGATGAGGAAAAGCCTCTACATACCCAGGCAGGGGCAACTGGAAAACAGGGTAAACAAGGAATCAGTAATACAGCAACTTCACCTTATTACTACCCACGAAACTAATGGCTGCCAATAACAAACCCCAACTCCAAAGAAGTTGTGACATTGTGTAAAGCATAAATAAAACCAGAATTCAATGATTAGCAAAAACCTTTTGACCTATATTTAATTGTAGAAAGTACAAAGACAAGAGAATTAATGTTCAACTGATGTGACTTTATATGTATATATATATATATACATATATATATATATTATATACCTCGGCAGTGTTTCTGGATGTTGTTGATATATGGCTTTTACTTTGCATGGTAGTCTGAATTTGCATTTGAACATGCTGCAAACAAACTGAAATAAATAAATAAATAAATAAATAAATAAATAAAATAAGTTTTTACTTCTTCCTACTCCTTTTCGAGCATGTTGGATTTATTATTCTGTACTTTTTTTTTCTTTATTATTTATTTCATTGCTGTCTCATGCTTCATGTCCATGTTCGAAATAAAGACTTCAATCAATCAATCAACTGTATTTACTGATTTATTTTTTTTCTCTGTCTTTCTGAGCCCGTGTAGTGTCCTTTATACAATTATATCGGTTTTTAATGCAGTTTTTATTGCAGCTCCGTTTGAGGGGTCAGAGGTCATGGGTATTCAGTGTTGGTTTTTAGCCTTGCTCCTTACATGCAGAGCTTTCTCTGGATTCTCTGAAGCTTTTGGTGAAACCTCTAAATTCCTGCAGTTTTGTGTTAAGAAACGTTGTTCTTGGACTATTTGCTTATGGGATTTCCACCAAGTGGTGAACCTCAGCCCATCCTTGCTTGTGAACAACTGAGCCTTTCGAAGATGTCCCTTTAACACCCAATCATGATCTGATCATGATCTGTTATCAGTTAACCAGTTTACCTGTGGAATGTTACAAACTGGTATATCTTGAGCGTTCCACACCTTCTCTGTCTTTGTTGCCCCCGTTGAAACGTGTTGTAGGTATCAAATTCAAAATGAGTGTATATTTAGAAAAAAATAAGTTTATTAGTTTGAACATTAAATACCTTGTCTTTGTGCTGTATTCAATTAAATACAAGTCAAAAGGAGATGCAAATGATTGCATTCTGTTTATATTTACCTTTTGCACACAGCATCCCAACTTTTTTAGAACTGGGGTTTGTAGGTTAATTAGAAGCATACAGTATATGCGATAGTTTTTTATTTTGCTGAGTGAACATTTTGTCTTGCACCACTATTTTAGAAATAATTAAATGGGTGATAAGGGAAAATACACAACTGTATCTGGGAAAATCATTATAAATGAACCAAAATAACAGGGACAGTAATGAGTGTGGAGATCTAGTGTAGGAGTATATGATACTGAAATGGATTTTGGTTCAAACGATGTTTGAACTCCAAAATGGACTACTTTTTAATGTTGATAAAAAATCTTCATAAGTGTCAGATTTACACCACAAGAAATGAAAAAAAGGAAAATAGGTGTTCATTTAGGAAATGTGCTCAACTACCCCGGTATTTTGTTGTGTCCACTCAACGCCAGCCATAAATTCAGATCAGCAAATGGTTTCTAAATGACACTGGTTCTGCAAAAAGACACTGCGTGAAGGCATCTGGTTGAAACAGGCAAACAGACAGGGAAAAAAACACAGAACATTCCATACAAACAAGGAGAGTCCTGTGCAGGGGAGGGGAGGCAGGGGAGGAAGGTCACATGGGTTATAACAGATCTGACAGGAGGAATGGAACCTGTCTTATTTTAATGAAGAACAGAAGAGAAAGTAGGAGGATGCTCAAAGAGTATTGTTTTCAGTCCATTTTAAGGGTAGAAATAGGAACATGAGTCACCAGTGCTATAGTGAGATGGACTGCAAAAGACAATGCTCAAATATAGATCTCATCTCCTCGTTACAAATATGTTTCTCAGCTTATCTTCCCATTTTGTGTTTCTGAGTGTTTACTCATTCATTATAGACTTATAAACTGTAATAGCTAGAGCTAAAAAGAACACTCAACAAAAACGCAAAAACAAAAGTGTTGAGTATACTTTTTAGCTCTAGCAGTTTGCAGTGCTGTAGCTCACTTTCTGGCTGAGCAGGGTGACCAAATGTTATGGGGAAACATCCTGACAACCAGGATGTAGGGATTTTAACACATGTTCCATTATTACACTGGAATGAACACTGGCCTTTTGTAGTCTCTCTAAAAATTATTGAGTGTAAACACTACTAACTATAAATATACAAAAAGCGTCTTTTCTGTTAAGAGCACTTTTCCAACCTGATCAGGGTCTGGACTTGTTTTAATTTCACAAGAAATGTCACAACAGCCAATTAGAATATCTCATTTTCTGAAAGTTGAAAGTCTAATTATTAGGACAAAGAGCTGCTGGGGCACTGGGACAAATGCTTGAAAACTGTGACTGTCCTGGTTTAATCAAGATGTTATTTTACCACTGTAAATCACTCATCTTTCAGTTCTTTTTTTCTTTTGAGTTCTTCCTAAGTAGGCAAAATGAGTTTCCTTACAGAGTCTGCCCACTGTGGTGGCACATCCTCAGGTTCAGGTGGATAGGACATCCAGGAGGGACTGTGGTAGGACGTGGGTGGTGTGGAGACAAAGTACTCTGAGTAGCCGGGCCTGGTGGCTGGGATGGCGTAGACGGCTGTTATTGGGTTTCCTGCACAGAAGAGACTGACATTCAGTGAACAGAGCACATTATGGATTACTTCTTCAAAGTCACCTCCTCCTTACCCCCTGCTTACCTGAGTAGTTGGACACAGGCTGCTCTGCAGTGATAGATGGAAGTGCTGCTCTAGTCGTTGGCCCATATGGGTTGTTGTCATGTTGACTCTGCAGTTCAGTGACAGATGTCTCTGAGCTCCTTCCCTTAGGCCCCAAGTCAGAAGTGGAACTAAGTTGGACAGAGATTGGAGAGGAATAAACAGAAGAGCTACTGAAATACTTCACCACTAGATGGCAGACACACTCCATGTGAAGAAGTGAACAACTCATTAACATTCTTGCCATCTCTCAATGCACTAGTCCAATATTCAAATTTATACAAGGCCTAAAATCACCCTGGCCACAGCACATTACCTAGTGAATATCTAGTCCCTGAATATGAATTTGAGTGTGAATAAATGTGGAATATCTGATGGTCTTTGGGATGCAACAGACATTGTGTGTGTGTGTGTGTGTGTGTGTGTGTGTGTGTGTGTGTGTGTGTGTGTGTCTGTGTGTCTGTGTGTCTGTGTGTCTGTATGTATGTGTGTGTGTGTGCGCGTGCGTGCGTGTGTGCATGCGCGTGTGTGTGTGTCTGTGTCTCCCTGCATCTGCATGTGTGTATGGGAGAGACCTATTCAGCCTTACCGTCTTAAGGATGTCCCAGGAGGAGGTCCAGTGCGAGGTGGTAAAGGGGGAGGAGAACCCATGGCCATCTCAGGGAGCTGGGTGAAGTGAAAGGCCTTAAACAGATAGTGAAAGGCATTTAAGGTTACATAAACTCTAACACGGTTCTTAAGAGATGGCAAATAATCTCATTCTACTTACCGGTTTGGGCAGGCTGCACTGATATACGTCCGAGCCGTAAGATGGTACCCACTGCAGGCCTCCCCGTCCACAGCTCATCGTACCCGGGGCACTGGTCACCACGTCTGCATAGGGGAGGGGAGGCGGTGCGTTGCTGTAGTGGTCAGGAGGCGGGTGGTGGTGATGGGAGTGCCTCCCGGATGTGGACTGGCCTCCTGAAGCCAGGCTGAATGCCTCCTCCAGCAGCAGGTGCATCTGCTGCCGCACTTCATCAATGGACGGCTGTGAGCTCAGAGTGGATGTCTCTGAGTGGCCTTTCAATCCCCTGCCGTACATGTATCCCCGTGGCCCCATTAGACGGTCAACATTTGTCTCTTCAATCAGCTCAGGCTCAGTCTGAAACATAAAAACATTCACAAGAGAAAGAGACACCAACTTGAATAGAGACTCTTCAAATCCAGAAAAACTGAACTGTTATAACAGAATGTGCAAGGGATCTGATTGAGAAGCTGTTACAAACAACATGCAATCTGTCACACATACAAGAATAAAAGGATATGAAACATAAGGCACAATTTTAAAGGGACTCTTCACCTCAAAATCAAAAATGCTTGTTTTTCCTCTCATTTGTACTGTTATTTCTCCACCTAGATTGTGTTGGTATGAGTTACAGACTTACAGCCTTTTCTTAAATATAATGGAATTACAGTACAGCTTTTGGTGCTCAAAGTGCCAAAAAAGTACATTTGAAAGCCTAAACAAAAATGACACTTTCAAGAAATCATGACCTCAAAATGACTCAAAATAATCCACAGACCATGTTCTACCGATCTACAATGGTCAACCATAGCACCATCTAGAGTGTACATCTACTCATGGACAAGAGAATACAGCTCAGCCAAGGAGATTGTGTAAAACAATGATAAATATCTGTTCTAAATATGTTATTCACGACCCAGCCAAATTTATGGTCAGTTTCAAAATCATGAAAAAATTAATAGCTTTCTCTTCTCTCTAATGCTGGGTCCCCGCTGTCCATCTCAAGTGTCAACTACCACTACAACCTGAAAACAACCTGATGGATGCTCACTCTAGCAGCTTTACTGGACTTGTTTGAGCCACCAGAGCCAGATGGTGGTGACCAACCTCATTCCAATCAATCTGCAATAGTATGGTAATTTTTTTTCTTTGGCGTCAGGTTGTTGGAACTGAAGTGAGCAGTATCTGCTCGGGGTTGAGTCAGTTTTGCTTGTGGCAGACCCACGAAACAAACCAGGTTATTTAAAATAATTGTTCCTCTCCTCACTTGCATTGCTAATGCTAAAAGCTATTTGCTGACGTGCTATAGTCTATTTGGTGTTAGGATATAATATATGGCTCCAGTGCATCATCGAGCAATGATTTCAGGTCCTCCAAAAAAAAAAATCCTGCACACAGACTCAGTTTAAAGGTCTAATTCCACAACTCAGTACTAATATAGTTCACAGTCTTTTCACATGTTTCCAGCATTTTTTTCTAGCATGTATAATGTTGCTTACAAACAAATCTCTGAATCTCCTTTACACAGACTTTTATGTTTACATCCCATGCGGCCACAAGCACAAGCCTTTCATCAATGAGTAGATGCACATTTCCTTCTGCACTGTAATACAGTTGATAGGTGTAGTTCAGCAGAAAGAAAACAGTTCCTATATGAAACTGCTCACAACAGGGTCTGAGGATTATCTTGAGTAACCAGGTCATAATGTCTGGAAAGATGCATTGACATGAGTTTTTCAAATGCATGTTTTTGGCACTTCAAGCACCACAAGCTGAGTGCCATCTAGTTCCATATATTAGAGAGAAAGCAGACATTTCTACAGCTGTTGACAGGACACCTCAAACTGCACACCAGGTTATTTATGACTTTTGATCCATGGAGTTTTATATTTGTAAAACTTTCCTTGAGCCAAAAAAAACCCCAAAACAATTTAAAAATCTGTGACATTATCACAATGTTAAGTCGATAGGCCAAGCGGGAACTTGTGGGCAGGAGCAAGGGGGTAAACACTACTGAGCATATTCAATGGGCCATATAACCAGGAAGTAAAGCTAGAAAACGTTTTGGCTTATGCACCAGGCGAGCAACTCTCACTGGACTGAAAGGGCACCAACTTTGAATACACTATTTAGTTCCTCATAATATATCTATGGGCTGTATCAGCAGCTACTTGGGGAGGCATGTTCTGATTTACACCTGGATCAGATATCAGAATATGACACTTTTCCTCACTGGATTAGCGGGATATTAACAGATACAACCCGAGAAAGCTAGAAAACTACAACTTCTATAAAGTTTCCTGTCATTCTCTCTGTGGGTTGTTGACAAGGTGCTGACTGAGCTGGAAGGGGCTGATTAATGTTACTCTGAGTTTCTGAGACAAGTCAGCTGGAAGAGCTGGATCCAGCAGTGTAACTGCTTGGTCATAGTTGGTTCAACAGCAGAAACAGGCAGTTTTAAAATAGGCCCGTTTTAAAATAAAGAACGATATACTACCACTATAACACACATTATAACACTGAGTCTCATAACAACACTCTGGTCTCTAAACTACAGCTAATCGCAATAGCTGGACAGACAATTAATAAACCTAACAACAAACAGAAAAATTAATATTAAGCTAAACAATTTCACCATATTTGGTAATGAGGTAATCCCAAAGTTATGGGAAGTCATCAAGTTACATTACTTAAATATTGTGATACTTGGATTAGGTTACTATCTAAAATAATACAATACATACTGTACAATAATAACACAGAAAACAGTACAGACAACAATGACATAAGTCCAGTCTAAATGACGTTTACAAATTTAGCAAAGTTATTGCATTTGGTATGTTTTGGTTGCTGCAGTGGCCCTTATAGCATCTTCCTGAGGGCAGTTTTATACATTCTTTAAAAAGGGATTAACAGGGTCAGGATCATTTAACAGGTAATAATTGGTATTAATTATGTCAGAGTAAATTTTTAAAGTAACCCTCACAACCCTGTTTGGGGGGTATTTCATTATATGAATCAAGGTTGTAAGGAGGGTTGTGTCAAGTGCCCTGAGGCAAATTGTGATCTGTGATTTTGTGCTAAATAAATAAAATGTGACTGCCTTTGACTTACCGTGTAACCATCACCCTGTCTCTCCTCTATATTCATTGCCTCTCTGTTTTAATTATTCACCTGCTACCTCACTCCATTTTTTACATCCTCTTTCTCACATTTTTTAAAGTCCCTCCATCTGTTTTATACCCTCTACTCTTCCCTTCCTCTCCCAGCCTCTGTTTCCATCTATTCAGTCCTTATATTCAGTGATAAATGAACATGAGACCATGCTGCCCTACTTCCTGTGCGAACAGAGGGTAGCCACAGGAGACCTAGCGTAGTGCACCTCATAAATCAGCCCCCCCTGCAACACGGAACGGCTGAGACTTGCATCTGCAGTGAAGGGGCCTGCAGCTACACTAGTCCCATTGTAATCAACAGGGCCAGGGAAAAGGAGTGTGTAGCTTGTACTGGCTATTGTGCCATATTTCTAGCAGAGTTGAACAGTTGGCAACACAGAATTAAGCCACAGCAACTAGAAACTGAGGGAGGTCAGAATCAAGAAACTACTTTCGTCTGGAAAATTTCAATTTGTGGAGCTTGTCAAGAGTTTTTTTGTAACATAATTCTACAAGTTTGTCATGTGGCATTTTGCTCCCTCTCTTTCAAGAGGTTGAAAGATCTATATTAGATGCACAATAGACCATTTTTACGGCAGATATTTGATTTGCAATAGTACGAAAAGCACAGGTTTATATAATAACATTTATTTTCCATTTAAGTGTCCCATTACGTTATGTCGGTGAGACGGCATATCAGTACCAAAGCCAGTTATACCTGTGTGTTTTTCCTGCTGTGACTGGTTAAAATGGCTGGCAGGTCAGTAACAGTTCAGTGAAATATCTCTACCAGAGCTCATATTTTTTGCAACAGGACAGCTCAGAATGAAAACACTTTTTAGGAATGGTCTGCTCCATTACTCTCAGAAGCTCATATACTAGTATTCAAGACAGAGAGAGCCATACGCTGAACCATAATGGAACAATAAAAGAGTGGAGGCATAAACCAGCCATCCTGAGATGCATTACATATCAAAATGACAGGACCTTATAAATTTTAACTCTTAATTATGAATGAACCACTTCTCTACTTCCAGCTTGCTGTGGTACACCACAACTGAGTGGAATATGCCTGATTTCTAGCTCAGTGGCTGTGTCTTAAATGGGGCACTGAGGCACAGATTGAGTTCTGATTGATAATGATCTTTTCTATTTTTACATTCCATCTTACTAAATTGAAACCAGTGGCATTGTTTTTTTGTTTTTTTTTTAAATTCTTTAAATTATCATCTAATTTTGGTAACTAGCATATAAGTATATAGATAAACAAATATTTGCATTTGAATAGTACATACTCAACATTTCATTAAAGGACCAGTGTGTTCGATTTAGTTGCATCTAGCAGTGAACTTGCAGAGTCATCTCAAGCCATATCTAGAACCAGTGTTTGGTTTGTCTGATCTAGACTACTGTACAAACATGGTGGTGCAACACAGCAGCCTTCATGGAAGAGAGCCTGCGCCCTCTGTAGATATAAATAGCTAATTTCAAGGTAACAAAAACAACAAAACATGATTGTTATTTTGAGGTAATATATCAGGCCTGTCACCTTGTGGTCAGTTGGTCAATTGGTTCATCAATACACTCTTGTCCAACCAAATTCTCCTTGGTCGGACAGTCGCTGGTGTTACTTTAATTAGATGAGAAGCCCTCAAAATCCATTATTGTAGGGAGGTGGGACATACGCAGAAGTCATGTATTTTATTTCAGGCTATTTGCTGAACATTTACTCAGCTCCAGAGTAATTGTCACTATGACAAAGAACCGTTACAAATCACTACATCAGCCCCCAGCCTCAGAGGACAGAAGAGCTGAATGGATAAAAAATGTACTAGTCTGCTTATCAATGAGGGCTGGTAACAGTTCAAGCTCAATGACAGATTGACCCCAGCTGTCTGTGACTCAACCTCAAATTTGAAAGCTGCGAGTTTTGCCATGTTTTATGTTGTTCAAGTGTTTATTATAAATGCTATTTCTTTTGGCATTAGCATGTTGTTGCTATTGTGCCCACAGGCTGGGGCAATGTTGGACTAATGTTGTAATAGTGAGGGACATTCAAGACAAATTGTGTTAATGTTAAGCTGTATTTGAAGCCAACTAAATAACCAGAGTGGTAAGCTGGATGCCAGTTTTCTCATATTGCTTTTTGTGGAAGTTTATACTGCAGTGCAAGCTATGTTAGCTATGTGGAAGCCTGTGTGTATGTGTTTTTGTTACTGCTGTATGTAATGCTAAATTTGCCTGATAGACATGCCGTGAAGGTAATGATATAGATACGTGTGAAAGAAAATGAAAGAAATTTATTTGCTTGGCAACACTGTGTAACTTTGATTAACGCCCATTTAGGCTATTTAGGTAATAACAGGCAGCTTTTTTATTCCCCATCCACCAATCGATTGGTTGAGTGGGTAGAATTTTACTCAACTAAGATTTATTTTGGTTGACCACAGCACTTTTATATACACTTATGAATATTATATTATTTTTTTTCCATATTCAGCTAATGCATCCCCACAAATCTTACTCACTGGACCTTAAATACTTAAGTGAGTTACATGTTTACATGTGATTCACAAGTTAAAGCTACTATTGCTGGTAGGTCACTTGTGCATCAGCCCTCTACATGTATATTGAAAAAATACTACTATTTAAAAAGTACCAACACTGCACTGCTTTGTCAGTAACTTTGTTAGAGGAGTCTCAGGGGGTCAGTGGGTGATGACATGTGACTCACATCATAGCCGCTGTTGCGAATGCCTCTTCTGGGTCTCTCCCTCATAACAAGCAGGTCCATCTCTGTTCCTCCAGGACTGGGACTGCTCAGACTCTGTCTGCTCCGATACGCTGTCTGCCCCACCTGGGAGTGCCTGCCAATTCAAGTAAAGAGTGGATTTAGTACAAATCAGACCTGAGCTATAGTTGTTATTAATTGAAATCCTTTTAATTCAGCTTTCTTACTTTCAGTCAGAGTGCTTGCAGTGAAAAGTGGGAAGAAACTGGAGGTGGAGAACAGAATGGGGAAATGTATGTGATTCCCTTTCAAAAAGGTACATGAAGTTGTGATACAGACCAAATAGAGGCAGTATTGTAGGATATCACGCATGGACCTTAAGTAAAAGAGCTGAATCAGGTATGAGGATATTCTTGAGGTGTTGCACAGCAAAATGCAATACCAATAAAGCATCTAGCAAAATAAAACAACAATGTACAGTCAATGACAAAGGACACAATGCATATCAGTATGTTGTTTCTGTAAGTGATCAGCCACACACTAGTTTCAACTGCTAAAATCCTTATCTGGTTCACTGTGGTGGGATATAAAAATAGCAAATCCATTCAACCTTTCACTAAGTCAACACACAAGCCAAAATTCAAATGTTGCTTTCTGCTCTGAAGGCAGCTAGTGTGATGTAATGTTAAACTCATGTGGAAAAGGATTTTTGGAAAAGGATGTTTGCCCCCTTGCTGTGAGTCTGTCAGAACCAAAGACTCTGTGCATCTTTATGTGCATCTGTAAAGCAGAAACAGGACAGAACCAGCCTAGTGGAACGTCCAACACCCTGCCAATCCTCTTATCTCCATTATGGAGGCTCAGGACTTGGATCAAACTAATCAGACAGGCCTGATGGGTCTCTCACAGCCTACTAAGACAGGATAATGACAACATTAGAGGAGACAGTTTTACTTATCTATAAGCTAATTAGGCAAGACAGAGGTCAGCAGGGTTGGATAACTGGCCATGGTTACAAGCCCAGTCAACCAATCTATAATGTCATGTCACCTGCAGCACTTTGTGACCGCTTGAATTGCATCCTCACACCCTTAAAGGCATAGTTCTGATTTTTTGAGGTGGGGTTGAATGAGGCTCTTATCTATAATCTGTGTATTACCAACAGTAAATGGTGGATGCCACGCCCCCAATTTGGAGATACAGTTGCAGGAGTTATGGTGTAGGAAGCTATGCAATGTACTGCTGTGGACAGGGCCAGCAGAAAAATGTATTTTATATCAATAAGTGCACCCTATAAGTGTAACTGTACCCTATATTTAGAATATTTTCACCGCTTTACTTTGCAGTCACACAGCTTTTTCTGATGGGAACCCACCATTCATACATACATCTGAACTGAATCTGAACTAATCTTTTAAAACGCGGAAGTCACACAATAACACAAATAAAAAAACTGCTGAAAAATTTTTTGTTTTTCTGGTGGTTTTGAAGAGAGAGATATTTGGCTTATATTAAGGCAGTTTCCTGCTGGAAACAGCTGTGTGGCAGCAAAGTAAAGTGGTGAAAATATTCAAAATATATTGTACACTGAAATTAGGGGTGTCAAACTCAATTTCGTCCCAGGTCACATCAACATTATGGATGCCCTCAAAGGACGGCTGTATATGTCAGGCTATATAAATGTATCTGCTTGTTATAGCAAAATATATTATTGGTTTTAGTAATAACTTAATAATTAGTCATTATTAAGCTAATTACATCCTTTGCAAGCTGTCGTGCCACAAAAAATGAGGTGCCAGGTCAAAGTTTAGCTGGAGAGAATATGTTTTGCTGCTGACCCTGTCCACGGGTACATTGCTAAGCTACCTACTACTACCCACTGCTTTACCAAACTGGTGGTGTGTCAACCACCATTTACTGTCAGTAATACACTAACTATGGATAATTACCTCATAAAACACCACTTCAAAAAATCTGTAAGTAAGTAAGCATGGATTTTCTTCTCTGTTTACACTCAGCCAAACCCAGGTTCCACTTGTTTTTCCACTCTCCCCTCACCTCCTGTGAGACTTGACATAAGTGGAACCTCGCTCATCATCAGGCTCCAGTGGTCTGCCATGCTCACCAGCTGCCCTCTCATGGCCGTGCCGCTGCCTCTGTGCCAGGGCCTGGCCACTGCTGCTGCCGTCAGTGGAGGGGAAGTCATAATATCCCTTCCTCTTAGCCTTCAGCCTCAGCTTGTTCCTGTAGTGCTCAATGTCTGACTTCTGCTTCAGAGCCAGGTTCACCTGCAGAGAGTAAAGAGCACAGGATGCAAAGAGACATGGGGAGATGAGAACGGAAACAGACACCAGGTTCTCCTTGCTGTGTGTGGTAAGAATCTGCTTTGTCTTGAAAGGCAAGTGTGGATGAAAGATCCGGGGGTTCATGACAATAAGAAGCTCTGGAAATGAAACTGTTATGCAATAATCACAGCCAGGAAGATTCAGAACATCATTTATGATTTTTCATGTTTATTATATCACTTCAAGTCACAGATGAAAAGAAAAAATAATGAAAATACAGAATGAAACAATTTTCAGTTATTTGGTCTAGTGATGAAAGTCAGGTTACTGTAAAGGTTGTATTATGTAATTTTCTGGGGAATAACACTTGTGTGAGCTTATGATCTGATTTGATTGACAGTTCTGGCAACTTAAGCAAACAACTCTACACCTGTCATTACTTTTTGATTCAAATAATGCTTGAAGCAGCCACAAGGAGCTCTCATATCGTGTTGACTTTGGAGGTTCCTGTGGACAAAAGTGGTAGTGTTTCTGTATATCAGAAAATATAAGGTCAAAAATAAAATTGTGTAAAGAAAAATCTGCTCCTGCTTCTTTTTAACTGGCTACCTTATACTCACTGGACCTTTGTCTGGGAAAATGTAAACACAGGCTCTTCCAGTCTGTTTGCCTTAAATTGTTTTATCTAATTCAAGGAGAATCTGACTTGGTGGCAGACATCAAGAATAATTATATATAAATAGCAAGCCCTCTCACTGATGGTCTCGTTTGCTTATGTAGGTCATATAGAGGCATTGGTATCAAACTGAGACTGTTTCATAACCAGTTTAAAACTCTTTGTTTAACTGTGACTGTTGCACCGAAACATGTGACCTTTTTTCTGAGCACTGTCTACTTTAAAGCAGTGAGAAAAGCAAAAACACAAATACTATAAAGAAATTTCTCATATGATAACAAAAACTGTAAGAGCTTTTCAGGGCCTTCAGTGGACTCAAAAATATAAACACATCACTTTTTTTCTGTTCCCATCTTGTGGCCTGTGGGATGTTGGCTCTTTCCTCTTCAGTGGCTGTGTGAAGTTGCTGGATGTTGGCAGGAATTGGAACCCGCTGTTGTACATGCAGATCCAGAGCATCCCAAACATGCTCAGTGAATGACATGTTTGATGAATATGCAGGCCATGCAAGAACTTCCAAGAATTGTCTACAGATCCTTGCAACATGCAGCTGTGCATTATCATGCTGCAACACAAGGTGATGGCGGATGAATGGCACAAAAATGCAGCTCAGAATCTTGTCATAATATCTCTATCTCTAACTGCCATCAGTAAAATGCCTCTGTGTTCCTTGTTCACAGCTTACACCAGCTTCTATCATAACCCCACCACCATGGGGCACTGTTCACAATGTTGATGTTAGAAAACGACTTGCCCACATAACGCCATACATGCTGTCTGTGTGAAAAGAAATTCTTTGGTTGTGCAAACTAATGGTTGCATCATCTGTCTGGGTGGCTGGTCTCAGATGATCTTGCAAGTGAAAAGCCTGGATGTGGAGGTTTCTAGGCAGGCATGAATACACATGGTCTGCAGTTGTGAGGCCAGTTAAATGTACTGCTAAATTTTGAGAAATGATACTGGAGTTGGCTTATGATAGTGAAATGAACATTGAATTCATGGGCAACAGCTCTGGTGGGAATTCTCTCCCTCAAAACTTGCAACATCTGTGTCGTGTAATTAAACTTTAGAGTGGCCTTTCATTGTGACCACTCCAAGGCACATTGGTAGAAAAATCATGCTGTTTAATCAGCATCTTTATATGCCCCACCTGTCCTATCTTGGTGTAAAGCAGAAGTGCTCACTAACATGTATTTGAACAAATTTGTGAACAAAATTTGAGAGAAACAAGGGTGAATTTGCAAAACCTGAGGCCAGCTATTGAATCATACATATGCACACATTCATCCATGTGTGCATGCATTAACACATACACACAAAGACCCCCATGGCTAAAGAGACAGTTCAGGAGTTATGAAAGGAGGGTTGGCTTAAGAATAGAGCATGAGGCAAACCATCTCCATTGAAAACTGAACTCTGCTTAATCTAATGATTACTCCCAAAAAGTGCCTAAAACAAAAATCAGTTTGTGGGTTATGAAAGGGACATGGCTAAAATGTATGGGACAGAGCTAACTGGCACCACTGAAAATGATGCCTCCACCAGTAATCTACAACAGATGGTTCATGAGTTATGAAAGGGGCATGGCTAAATTGTAAGGGGCGGGTCAGAAGTAATTAAGAAACAAATAAATAATTACGGTTCATGAGTTTGGTCATGTAACCCAAAAGTTTCATGCCTTTCTGGAATAGGCCACTCCCATTGCCACACCCCCTTTTTGCTAGTCATCATGAACAGTTAATCAGCTGTCCTTTGCTTCATGACCAACCTTTCTGAAAAATCCATTGCAAGTTTGTGAATCCATTTGGAAGTTATGCGACTTTTTGCGATAGGCCACTCCAATTACCTCGCCCCCTTTTAGCCAGTTGTCATGAACACAAACATACACACGACAGTCGCTTGGAGGTGTGTCTCATGACTGAAGACAAGCAGTTTAGCTCGAGTCGAGCAGCTATAAAATGGCAAATAAATACTTAAGTTCCTATACACAACTTTTGTATGGAAATACAGCAGCTACCTGAACATAAAAACAGCGACACTGGACAGAAATTAAATTTTAAACCATATTACACACACAGTCACAGACAAGACGTCTTTTTCTCTGCTCTCCTGCACGCACATGAAATTAGTACAACACACATTTGCTTGAGGGGGAGAAAAGTGTGTCATCACAGGTTGGCCGCGGTCGGTGAGACCGCAGCCAGGTCGGGATTGCTTTGGCCATACTCCAAAGTAGGTCCAGATTAGGTCTCAGATTAGGTTTTAGATCTTTTACTTCAAAAATGGGGACATGTTTGTGTACATGTGCATGTAAATCTGTGCACGTCTCTGAATGGATGTGTGCATGTGCATCACCTCTCCGTTGATGATGGCAGAGTCCTGGCTGCGGTCAGAGGACGCAGGTTGTGAGTAGTTGGGCTGAGCCGCCATGGGCTTTATGGAAATGAGCTGCAGGGAGCCAGAGGAGGTGTCATATGGATCTGAAGAACAGAGAGGGAGTTCACTCACAAAGAGACTACAAATACCTCTAATCATTACATTGTCAGTCAAAAGGGGAGCAAACTGTCACACTCCCTCTTTGTCTCCCCCTCTCTCAGGCTGACACTGTGGGATTATGTCAAACATCAGTCGCCTGTGTCAGCAAATGAAGTGGTGGACGGAGACAATAGATCACAAAGATAGCGTTGGCTTCAAAGGTTGTGCCAATGCATCTCTGTGATAGATGAAAGAAACTGACTTTGCGCTTTCATTCCTTATCTGACATCAGACAAACTGGATTCAGTTCGAGTTTCTCTTAACTCAGCTGATGAATTATTCAAATCCAGCCATTAAGAAAATCATAATCTGGTGAGCTCCATCCAATTTACAAGCAGAAGATCTGAATTTGATTAATTGAACTCACACCCACCACATGCGGAACATTTAGCTTCAGTGGACGAGAATAGAACAGAGAATAGTTCAATGTCTTTTTACTTAAACTGCTCTGCATCATAGAGAAGATGTGTGACTTCATATGGTCTTTCTGCATTAGTCAGTGTGTGTGTGTGCCAGTCTGTCACAGCATCCCCTAGTCTGACATACTGTATCATGTCAGCAGAGTGTCTGCCTCATGCATATTCATCGGGTCCATCTCTGCTTACTGCTGAGTGGCTACCTTTCTGCTTGTAAAAAAAAAAGCTGCAGTCGCAGTGCATTTCTCTTTGGGTAACCTGAGAAACGAGAGACTGGCAGTGTTTCACACAGAAGAGAATGGGGAAAAGATTTTTTGGCATTTGTGACACGCCTGACCTTGTCTACAAAGGAGCTGTAGAATGTATTATTTGCATTTGCATCAGTGTGTGACTCTCACCGTCCCTCTTGCGCGTCTCCTCCTTTGTCAGTTTCTGCTGCGCTGTGACTTTCAGCACTGTCAAGCCCCTGCCGGAATTCAGCTTCTCTGATTCGTTGCTGATGACGGAACCGTCCTCACTCGGCAACTTGCTGCAAGTAACCATAGCAACAGGAAAAGGCGGTGAGCTCTCCGGAAGCTGGGCTCAATGCCAGGTTATGTCATCCCTCCCTTTAACAACCTCACCTTCCCCTGTTTCCATCTCTTAAGCCCAAGTCCAGTAAACATAATGCATTATTATTGTTTTTTTTGTTTTTTTTGCAAAATGAAAAAATGTGTATGCATTATTAAAACCATCACTACACACTGCCTTTTTGTAAAGAATATCAATCAAATCAAGAGTAGTCAGTCCTTTGAGTCTGAATAATCAGAGAATTGGGAGCAAATACTAGAAAAAGCAGCCCATTTTCTCAAAATTGCAGCAGCAGTCATCAGCTATTGTCAGATTTGATCAGAATAATGGTGATTTCTTGCTAAGTTGTGACTGTCTAGCCAAGTTTTTCTACATTTACCTACATGTTTTAATTATCAAACATGAATATTTTTACATTCATATGTCTCTGTTATATATGTATTGTGGATGGACTCTTTAGTGTGTGTCATGTATGTTTCAAAACCAGCTGTCCAGAGCAAAGTGAGACTGGTTCTTCCATTAATTGGACAAACAATTGCTTTATCCAATTCTTGTTTCACTCGCTTCAAACACTGTACTGTAGTTGGAATTAGAGCTGATCAAGCGGCGGCGCAGAGGACCATGAGGCTGACAGTGACATCAAAGCACCGTGGTCTATCCCCTAATTGTCTGGTAAAAATGATAACAGCTATAGAGAGACAGAGGAGCAGCGGCTGCCCTCCATGCTCTTGTCGAGGCAGTGCTACAGAGAGACGGCTCCATGCAACAGTCGCAGGCTTAACAAAGATGTGTAATGTGTAATAATTAATTTAGTTGTACAGAATACCTTGGCTATTGGAGAGGGCTGTATGACTGATCCTGTGCTGGTGTTTAGAGGCTAACAGTTGTGTCACCTTGGTACAGATGAAGGGATGACTTCAGAGAGGAAGAAGTAAAGTAATGTAGGTAATTGCATAGAGCAAGCCTGCACGCATTTTCTAGATTTGTTCCATTTATCCAACATGCATACCAGCATTCTAGCCCTGAATTCATTCATTAAAATTCAACATTAACTTGTAAAAATATAACCCCACGTCATCATCACACAAATTTCTCTTTGTTTGGCAGGACTCAACAGGCATTTTGGGACATATGTCATTTTAAACAGGCTGTAGATGAGTGACAGGTTTCACCTTCACTCAAATGTCAGCTCTGAACTGTGAGCATATACCTGATTGAATGAACATCGTGATAGCTTGTCCGTCAATGGTCTTGGCATCAAGTAGAGAGCTAAAATCATGTTGCACTTGAAAGACAGCGGCTGATAGCACATAGCATGTAATATATACTGTAGTAGCAAATGGTTGAAACACAATGTTGTGGTGTTTTCTCCAAACTCAAAGCTAAATCTATATGTACCAAGAGGGCTGTGACAATATCAGATTTTCACTACACAGTTATTGTGGCCAATTATCATTTATGGAGGGAGATGAAGCAAGAACAGAAAGATACATAAGTAATTTAAGAGCATACAGTATGTTTATTATATTAGATATATTATTAATTTTTTTACATATCACGGTTATTGTCGAGACCAATATATCACCACACCTCTATCTACTAATGTGCTCTCCTATTACACATGGTGACTTTTCTGGAAATGTTCTCAGATCTACTATCCACCAAAATGGCTAAAAATAATATAACTGTTCATCTAGTCCTTGTGTTTTGAGAGGCATGTTACACACAAACCCTTACCATAGTTCTTAACTTTAAACTAATCTCTTGGTTTTCGTTTATGATGTTACAGTACTATCTTTGCATACTTTATGGAAAAGCAGGGAAAAGGCATTAAAGAATATGATCTAGGGAAAACAGCATATAGCTGGTTGGAAACTGGGTGAATGCTAATGAATGATGCCATATTAAGATTTGAGGAACCTTTGAGATCAATATTTTGATAAATAAGAAATGAAAAACTTTTGCTGCCACTGGAGTCTCTAAAATCATTAGAGCATGACCTCCACTCTATAGATTCCCTATTTGGTCACATATATTTCACTTGATCTCATTATTCTGCATGACTTTGAAAAATTACACCTTTTTGCATTTGTCGATAAAATAATTTAGCATGATTTAACTTAGCAATTAATTTCTGAGACAGTGCAACTGACTGTCAGAAAGGGAAAACAGTTCATTGCACCTGCCCATACAGAGAATTCTGTTAAAGGCTGCCTATCACTCAGCACCAGGGTGGAATGAGGACAGACAACAAGGCTGCAGGGATCTTTGTGTTTTATCATCCTGCCTCTCCTTATGTGACCCAAGAGTTTTCTGACTGAGGGGTGGTGCAATTCTTGAGATAGCACACACATATTGTAAATGTTCGACTGTTTGGGAGGATATTTTCCTTCAGGCTCAGAGGATGAAATGAATCTTGAAATATTTCTGAATAAATTGAGATAATGTCATCTCTTTGAGCAGGTAACATGCTTCCTTCTAACATGCAAACATGTTAACTGACACAAAAACAGCTCTGACAGATTAAAGTTGAGCCGAGTCTCAAAAACTATGGCTAAGGCCTGGTTAAAAATAAATAAAATGTTTCTTATCAATGTTCATATGATATACAGTTTGAAGTTTTACAGTCAGCAGCGCACAGCTGGTCTCCTCATAACTACTCAACCACTGTCATGGGAAAAGGGCACCCAGAGCCCAGAACCTTGGATGCTGGCACCGTGTACAAAAAGTGTTTATCCTAATTATGCACATTATGTACAGTAATAGTATACATATTGTCTCGCACAAGACATGAGGAGAATACTAGCTTTTAATTAATGTTTTTATGTCCTCAGTAGTTTATAACAATGATGATGATGAATCTGTTTGTTAAATCTGCTTTGTTAATCATGTTTCACAGTGGTTAATTTTACTTCCAAATTAGAATAATTCACACCCCCTGTTTGACTGAGTATCAATAAGGTATTCCTTCACAGACATTTAACATAGTCAAACTTTAATCTAAATCTAGCATCATCTAGATAATGGTAAGATTCTATTTTACTATTAATAGCATTGCATTCTTTAATCACCAATTACGTTTTTGTCCCTGAAAACATGAAAATTATCTCAGAGTTGTAGTTAATCAAGTTAAATGTTTTATCTTTTTTCACATTTTTGGTGATATACATTATAGCATGAGTAGGTGAATATGTGTAGATATAATGATACCTCTTGTGTTTGTCACTGGTGAGGCTTTTCTTGTTGGCGGTTCCGTCTTGCTGGAGGGCCTTTTCTAGTGAAAGTGGAGTGTCCCGAATTTGTAGGGACATCACTAAGGTGTCCTGACTGACAGGCAGGGTCTCCTCATCCCCTCCCTGCTGGCCCAGGTGCTGCTTGGCATAGTCAAAACCCTGGACTGGCTGATGGACAGGTTCAGTGAAAATGGATGGAAACAAAAGAGACAGCTTAAGTAAGATTGATTTCCTGTAGTCATAAAGAGTGGTCATTGACAAGGAGATATGTGTACATTATTCGACCAAAAGTGTCACGTAGACAGACATCTGAAAATAGCCTAATAGTGTATCTTTTTAAGAGATGTCCAGAGGATTTAAGGAACAGAACTGGGATTACTGCGCTGCTGTGCCTTGAAATAGATAAGCACAGATTTAACGGAGGCCCTTTTTCATCTTCTTCCAAATTCTTGTCAAATAAATGACTCGCAGTGGGCGGTGACAAGATGAGATCTGGAGACTTTCATAGAAATATAGTAGTGAAGTTAAACGTTGGAACATATTAGAGGATAAGAGGGGAGGAGGAACAGGATTCATGCTGTTTTACCTAACACTGGATTTCCTCATGTTTATACAGAGAAGGTACAGGCCAAAAGACTAACACACACACACACACACACACACACACACTGAAATATTTAGGACTACTCTCATCGCAGTGTCATAAATTGTCAGACACACATCACTGCCTCAATGCAGCCAAGCCATGCTGCAAAATCAATACTTGATACTCCCCTGACTGAGGAACATGCATCCTCTCTCTTCCTATAGTGCACACACACACACACACACACACACACACACACACACACACACACACACACACACACCTACACACACACATACACACACGCACACACACACACAGAAAGAGAGAGAGAGAGAGAGAGAGACAGAGAGAGAGAGAGAGAGTATAGATGTTCTTTGGATCCAGTTTTCTCACTAACTAAAAGTGCTACTGTAGGAAACTCTAACAAGGGTGTGTGATGAAAGTGTTCGGCTTGCAGAGAGTGAAAATAATACAGTAGATGTAGTGCAGGAGCCTCATTTAAATTTTTAGGAGTCTATCTTTGAGCATCAGAAGACATTTTCCTTGGTTACTTACTAGAAAGAACCAGCTACATACTGTGTTTAGAATGTGAATGTAGTGTAATAATATTTCGGTGACACTTTACAATAAGGGTACATAATAATAATAATTAATAGTTTATGCAGTAATAATCATCACTGTTACTGTGAACTAATGTTTCTCGTAATCATTCACGAATGGCATTCATGTTAACTAAGGTATAATTTAATATTTCGTAAAGATGCTATTAACTTTAGTTAATACTTTGATAAGCATTAAGTTTTTTTCTTCTCAAGTTAATGTACACAAGTTAAGCCAAGGCATTTGATGAGTTTCAACTCCCCACACTAATGAATATAAACTTATTAACAGTTTACAAGTCAAGGAAGGAACAAGCAAATTTCTACATGAAGACCATGAGTGTGCTGACTGATCTCAACCATTACCAAAAAGAAGTCATATGTTGAAGGATGTAAAAGCAAATTGACAATCATTATCCTTAAATAAACATTGATATACATGCTAATTTACATCTTTAGCAGCCATATACTAATGTTAGTTAGTACCTTAATTAACATGTACATCTTTGATAAATGTTAACAAGACACCTTTTTAACAGTTACTTTATAATTATTATTGTATTTATTAACTGTAAGTTAAAGCACATTTCTGTCTTATCCAATGCTAATGAATCTTTACAAACTATTAAATAATTTACATTAGTTAACATGAATAAATGACTACTAAACACAGTAGTTAACTGCTAATTAACTGTTAGTTAATGCTTATTACTATATCAGCTAATGTTAATAGCATCTTCACAAACTATTGAATAATGTACATTAGTTAATATGAATAAATGATTACTAGAAACATTAGTTTACTGTTAATTCACTGTTCGTTAATTCTTATAACTGTGTTAACTAATGTTAATTAATGTATCCTTATTGTGAAGTGTTACCAGTATTTCATGCCTAAAGGAATTAAGCTCTTTGTAATAAAAACTGTTCTGCAAGTAGCACTGAAGTGACTTTCACTATTTAATATACATGATTTTATTACTTTCTCCTCTATGAAATTCTGTAAATGAAGCAATGAGATGTGCTGAGTGTTATACTATTTTCATTTATCTACGACATATAACAGTGAAGAGAACCACTGAGCAGAAGAGAAAACAGACACAGAGGTGGAGAGATAACTTTGATTAGGATATTGTGACGCCCTCGATGCAACAATAATGGAAACACTTTTCAATCTTCTCTACACAAAACAAACAAGTGTCAGTGCGTACACACTCATTCTGTTCGAAAAAACGATCTCCATAATAACTATTCTCTGTAAAGCTTAGTCTTTCAAATTTGCCATCTGCAGACTGTTATAAGAAGAATAAGCAATAGCAGCCTTTCATCCAAGAAAATCTCATTGTGAACGGTTTGTTTCTCCAAAGTGCTGTTGTATCCTTCGTTTTCATCAGCACAGCAGGAATTATTGAAATATATCATAGGTGATGTCTGCCCAGAATCCCATTCAAATCCCTCTGTTGGCACAGTTGAGCGCCGAAGATGAAAACACAGATCAGTAATGAGAGGAAATACAGAGAGGCAGATACCTGGTGATAATACCCCACGTCTCTCCGATACGCCATCTGAAAACAAGAGAAGATGCTTTAAAGTCTGTGTGTGTGTGTGTGTGTGTGTGTGTGTGTGTGTGTGTGTGTGTGTGTGTGGTGTTCATTTTTCAAGATTGACTAGGATTGTACATTAACACAGGTCATGCATGGCATTAGGCAGATATTACAGTTCAACACAAAAACCAAAAAATTATGTTACACAATCTGCTGATTTGTTTATTAATCAAAGTTTATATCAATGGTGGAAAGAGTACTGAAAATCTGTACTCAAATACAAGTACTACATTACATTACTTAAATATTATTCAACTACAAGTAAAAGCACTGATGTAAAAAAAAACACTTAAGAAAAGGTACAAAGTATTCTTCTCAAAAACTAATCCAAGTATTAGTTACTTTTTAACCATAGCTCCAAATCTTCAGTCTACATTATTCCCAACTCCTGCACTGTTCTGCTCAGTGGTCAGGGTCACCTCTCCAAACCTGCTGCAGCATTTTTGTTGTGTTTCCCCATATGTCATTGGCCCGTTCAGCCTTATTGGCTGCAAAAATGCAGGTCAAAGTGTAGGCCTGCTCAGTAGTGAATTATGATTTTAAATGACACTAAGTAGATTACATGGTGTAATGCATACTTTGAAAAAAGTATGAAGAAAATCAGACTTGAAAAAATACCCATTCAAACATAAGTAAAATACTTTATTATTATTACAGTTTGAGTAGTTGTTCACTGAATATGTAAATTAAAATGGTCAGAATGTTATACTGAATTTGGACACAGGCATAAGCTGCTGTAATGATGTGCAGTGCATAGTAATAACATAATTTGAAGAGCGTTATTGCTTCTCACCAACATGGGTTGGTGTCAGGGTGGAGGGAGTAGTATCATTAGAGGAAAACATTAGGAGAAAAAGCATGAATTTGTTCATTAATTTAGTCTATAATGAAGACATCATTTTCATGGGAAAAATCATGCCCAGTGGCAGACAGAAAGCGAGGCTTAAAGTGAACCAATATAGATGCAGGTGGTGTCATTATTCTATATTCATTACACTGTGCAATCAACATTTACCTCAAAATGACAAGTTAAAGCAAAAAAGCTATTAATTTCCACTTTAATCAATTAATCATTTTATTTATAAAATATCACAGAAACTAATGATAAATGTATTTGTGCCTTGTCTTGTTTTGTCCGACCAACAGTCCAAACAAACATTGAGTTTACAATGACATAAAAGCAAGTAAAGTAGCAAATTATCACACAAGAAGCTGAATGAATGAAGAAACAAAGAATTGATTAACATAAAGCTGATATAATTAACAAACTATTTCAGCTATAGTCTTCCTTAACACAGACAGAATGACAGACAAAAAGACACATACCTTGGCTCGGGGATTGAGGTTGCCGATGGCATCAGCTTTAAAGTCATTTTTATTCTTCCTGCACAGCACAGCTGTGATGATGATAATAATGAGTGTTACTACGGCGATGGGGGCCAACACTGCAGCAATTATCCAAAGGTTATTAGGAGGGTTTTTGACCACAGCTGAAAAAGAAAAACAAATTTTCACCATCATCACTTCATTACATGGCTTCCAGTAGACTCTGAACACCAAATAATCACAGTTAGTCAATTGATTGGTTCATTGGAAGTATAATACCCAGCCTACTTTTCCTGCTAAAACATGCAAAAGCATCCGTCACACCCACGCTAGGTGACACTGCATACAGCTCCACCTGATCTACAGTGTGCCTGATTCAGCTATTGTAGGCAACAATCTATAAGAGAATGCAGCACGCTCTCTTCCCTGACCAACTCTGTCTCAGCCTCTCTTCTCTTCTCCCTTTCTCTCAAGCAGCACTGCAGCCCAAACAAACAATGTCCTGCCGGGAGCATTTCAGAGAGATTAGAGAGCAAAGAGCTTTCTCAACCTTTTCCTCTACTCCCCTCACCCCAGCAGCAGCAGCGCTTCTTTCTAAACTCAGCATGAGTCATGTGTTTTGGTTTGCATGTCTAGTCTGTCAGTGTTTCTGTCTATTTGCTTTCTTGTCAAATACCAGAAGGATGCTGTGCTTACGTTCTGCTTGCAGCTGGACGAAGTAGCCCAGGGTGAGCGCCATAGTCTGGGAATCCACCGTGTTCAGGACCTTGGCAGCTGACGTGCCCAATAGAGGAACGCCATTGTGCTGGACGTAGTAGGTCATTTCTGCTGGATTCTTCAACCCAGACACCCTACGGATACTCACCATCTGATTAGAAAAAGAAAAGGGATTACACATATTTCATGAACTGCAGTACACTCTATAACACTTTATTTTAAGGGGTGTGCATAAGGTTTTCATGACACTGTCATAACCATGTCATGACACCTGCAATGCACATGAAGGAACCTTCATGAATGTTTATGATGGTTGTAATTAAGTGTCGTTTGGAAAATTCTGTCATTTTTTATAAGTTGACACTGTTTGAGATGTCTTTGTGATGACAACTTGACATTAACCAAGACAAAAGTGTCTTTGTTATGACAACTTGACTTTACCAAGACAACATATCCTGTCAAGGCAGAAGGAGAGATGGGAGGTTTTTGCAGTTTAAGTAGATGATCAGATTAGAGAAGTGCATTTGGCATGTACTTCAGAGAGTGAGGCCGGTCACATATGTGAATAGCTGTGCAGCTTGAGTTAACTGCTTGAACTAGCTCACAGGTGTCACTGCATTTGTCATAACAAAGACACTGACAGGTTATGTTGTCTTGGTTAATGTCAGGTTGTCATGACAAAGACATTATTGTCTTCGTTCATTTCAAGTTGTCATCGTGAAAACATTGACAGGTTATGTTGTCTTGGTTAATGTCACATTGTCATAACAATGTCATTACTGAATTGGTTAATGTTCAGTTCCCACAACATAGACAGTGACAGGTTATGTTGTCTTGGTCAAAGTTGTCATAGCAAAGACATCTCAAACAATGTCATCTTTACATTAAAGATGACATGATTTACCATATTACACTTAAAGAAAACAGTCATAAACATTCAATGACTCCTCCATGTTCATTACAGATGTCATGACATGGTTGTGACAGTGTAATCACAGCCATATGCACACACCTTCTAATAAAGTGTTACTGTACACTCAGTGTCAGTTGTTATTGAATAGCTGATACAGAGGATAAAAAAAGTAAAACCATGTTTTTAGGCAAGGAGCCTCATGAGAGGAGAAACCACATGGACAGAAGTACAGTACTTGTTTTGTAAAACATTCAACCTCTGGCTTGTTTTGATGAGCAATTAACAGATGATGGGCTGCGAAACTCCCTAATTATCAAGGGCTGACCACAAGTAATCATGCAAGCGTGTGCAGAAGTGCGTATCAAAGTGTGCATCTCATGAAATATTCATACTGTAAGATATAAGCCAAGAAAACTGTTGGATTAATGCTTTCATTAGCCTTCTGAGTCACAAACAAAACTTTAGAATAAGGATCCAAAATGGTTTAATGTTTTTGCTCTCTAACCCTGTACATCGCACACAGTTTGTTCTTCCAAGAGAGAGTCAGACGTCGCACTCCCTGTGGGCTGCCATGCCAGTCTCTTACCTGGACAGTGTAGCTGCCTACAGCAGTGGCTCGTCTGAAACGAGTGCCCTGCTGCCCTGCCAACACAAACAGCTCTGCCAGCCGCTGCTCCATTAGACTGGCAAAGCTTTGGTACTGTCCCTCTAGGCTGGCGTTATCCACATCCTGGATCACTGCAAATGTAGACGAAAGAAAAGAGGATGACCAGATGGTTGTTAAGAGAGAAAATAAATTGTTGGCGAGAAAAGAGAGTAGCACAAAGTAAGAACAGATAGAGGCAAATTTAGAAATGTCTGTGAGTGTGTGTGTATGTGTGAGAGAGACAAAAACACATTTCAGTAAGACCTCTGCAGGATTCCCAGGCTGTAAGGGCCTCATGGGAAGAGCTCATGTTTTCTGCGTGTCTGATGGATATGTGAGTTGACAAGTTGTTATTAGCCATAACAACTTGATAAGCTAATGATAAATTAAGGCTGTGCTTCCGGGAAGCTCGGCTAACACGTTTTTAACTCAGTTGGCAATTTGTTAATTTTCAACGGGGGGATGGACCTGGTTCGTTGTGAAGTACCCATATGTGTCGGTCTAATGTCGTACGAATCAATGTTACTTCAGCACCAAGGACAGCGCCATGGATTCATCAGTACTTGCAGCACACTACAGTTATCAGTGCCATGGTCTGGGCCATAGATTATAACTTGCACAAGCCTCAATCAGATAAAGGATCAGTGACTCAGGAACACCAGACTAGCACATTCAACTAAACAATGCCTCTGCCCTGCACTCTCTCTGCTACTAGGAGATGGAGAAGGAGGATGGCAAGTTAATGCAGCGGCAATCCCCCTCATACCCCTTCAAATCCCCTGCTGGGCACACAAATTCACTATTAGCTGTGTATTAGCACACAAGGAGATATTTCTACTTGTGTTGACTTTGTTATTCTATCACTGAATGTGAATAGAACCTGTGCATCTCAATTCACCATATTCACACGGTGGACTTTTTTTTCTGATGACAGGGTGGGAAGGTCAAATGCTGTTATCAAAAGAATCATTCAACCACTTCTTAAGAATCTGTTAATTGCAGTCGTGTGCAATAATGGATTAACTGAGTGTGAAGATGAAGCAACTTAGAGAACCTCTGTGGGCTAGTAAATGTGAAATTATTTGTGAATTAGTTATTAGGAAGACTTCACTTGAGAATGGGGAACATATTCTGAGGTAGAATGGCTTAATTTAAGTTATTTGGACACTATCAACACTTATACCACCTTATAAGGCCCATTCTGAGCAAAGAAGATTAAGATTCATATTTATATTCAGTACTTACTTTCAATAAGCAGTAAGTAGGAGGTTATTTAAGGAAAAGTGATAGTTAATCACCTAGTAGTTGTAGAATATGATCATGCAGAATAAAGCACTAATAAGTGATTTACTAATTAAAGAGCCAATATGTTACTAATATGTTACTAATAAACAATTAGTGAATGGTGATTATGTCCACCTTAATATAAGTGTCACAGAAGCTTGTTATGGAGTCTTTCTGTCCTCTAGTGGTCAAACATCACCTAATTCAGCTTTAATCTGCTCTGTTTTATCAACAGTTGAAAAGCAATAATGCGGGTTGTACATGTTGTTCAGTGTGAGTAAATCCCATTATCAAAGGAATGACCTTGAACTGACTCAGCCTCTATCGCAGTAAGTGCAGGGTTAAGAGCTACATGGCCTGATCTGAAAGGCCCATCCATTACAGAGCGTAGCGGTGTGGGTGCCCTTGAGCACCGTGTAATATATTCATGTTGCTCAGTATGTATATTCTTTCATAAAGCCAATAGAGGGAACAACAAACAATGCAGGAGTCATATGCATTTGATTGTACCTATGAAAGGAGACAGCTTATATTATAAACATAAACAGGTACATAATGTCTTTCACTTTCCATAAATATCACCCTGTGGTATATTTCTTTTACATACATTCTGTTCAGGAGTTTTTTTTTTTCTTTCATGGAGTAGTAAAGAAAAGAAAATTTTCATCACTGATTCACAAGCAGATACTATGGTTGCTGAAGCAAAGGAAAACAATGGATGCATTATACAACATAACATGCATAGGTTTCCCCTGAAAATGATGGACAGAATGTTTTTTAATATTAGGAAAAGAAGATATGAAACAGTGATATCCCTACCTGTAATAACCCATAAGTCTTTGGTTGCAATGGAGGTGTTCAGATTGTGGTACTCCATTGCTGCAAGGACAAAAAACAAACAAATATGATCATCTCCTCCTCAGCATTAAAAGTGAAGACACAAGGTTGAAAAAAGCTAATTGAATGTGTAGTTAAAGGGATAGTTCATCCAAAAAATAAAATTCAGTCGCCATCCAGCGAGCCTCATTGAAGGTCGAGTTTATTATTTTAGTCTGCAAAACACTGCTGGAGTTTCACAGGAAAACAGCGTTGCAGAATCTCCAAAACAATTCTCCTAGCCCCAACATGTCATTCACTTGCATGTGCACTCCATCACACCACACACACACACAGTTCAAATGGTGTGCACACGCATGTGCATGGCTCCTAATTAAGTGAAGATTCAGACTAAAAACATGGTGTAAATGACGTCTTTCAAGTCAACTTGGCATGTTGGGGCTTTAGGAGACTTGAATTACACCAGACAAGCAGTATCGAGGCATTTTATGTTGTTTTTTTTTTTTTTTCCAGTTTCTTTTTACGTTTGAAAACTGGTCACCCTTCACTTACATTGTTTGGGAGATTCTGTAACTTTGTTTTCCTGTGAGACTCCAGCAGTGTTTTGTGGACTAAAACTAATCGGCATAAGGGTGAGCAGACAATGACTGAATTTTCATTTTAGGGTGAACTACCCTTTAAATCCACAGAATCACATGATCATCTTTTCATACTCCTGTTTCGTTCACATACAACACAACTGATCCTTCCTGAGTCTCGCCCCTTTTTGTTCTGATCAAATAACAATTGAGCAAACTTGGTACCAGGCACAAAACTGGTCAACTTTCTTCTTTCCTGTTTCTTGTACAAGGAAATTAAAAAAGACAGCTGACGAGAAATCAAACAACTGGTGTAGATTAGCTAGCTAGTTAACTAGCATTTTCCTAGTCTCACATAGGTAGACCTCTCTACACACCACACAGCCTGGCTTCACATATTATCAATCTGCTATAAGAGGATAGCAGATAAGGTGCCTACAACAGGTGCCCAATGGCAGGCTTACCATTGACATATATAGAAATGGACAACATGAGAGCTCCCCAAAAATGCCAGAACGTCTCGATCACCCCCTGGTGGCTGGCTGCAGTACAGGTCATTAAAAAAATCCTGTTTCCCCAGAGTTTATTTATAGGACAAGTGCCAAACTATATGTCATGGTTGATGTTATGTGCTTCACTTACATTAACAGCAATAACATGATGAGCTGAACCATGAGATTCAGTTTACATGGCTTTACTATTCAAGTGCAAGTTCAGTCACACAGGTATCATTCTGCTGACGTATCACTTATCCTACTAAACAGGTATACTTACCGCTGTGTCAAAAAAAGTAGTGCCCTTTTCAAGTATGTAAATGTATTCTTTCCTCAAATATGTAACAGTTGACAACTGAACCCTGCTTGTCATATGTGGGGAGGAACTTGAAAGTGTGGCCCCAACACTGATCACTACTGCTCAGACTCTAGGTAGAAAAATAATGTCACCAGTGCTCGTATTCACGATTGGAGCTGTGGCACCCATCTTTATTTATGTCAATTGCTTATACCCACAGTCTACATCTGGTGAGTCAGACTAACATTTAGCTAAACTTAGCTATCAGATCAAGAAACTAGCTAGCTAACAATTGATGGAGATTAGCTAGCCCGTTAGCTCATGTTTTTGTGACATGCTTTTAAGCATCTCCAGCAACATCTTTTGACCATCTTGCACATAGTATATCCAAGTACAGGAAACAGGAAAGAAGAAAGTTGACCAAGGTTCCAAATTGGGCAGGACTTAGGCAGGGCAAATTAGTGTTCAATCTAAAAAATGCACACAAAAAAATTAAGAAGAATTTCACTTTCACTGCTGCAGCTGTTATTATTGCAACAAGTAGTGGGCTAGCCAGACATTTGGGGAAACAGCGTTTGTAAACCTGCACCAAATGTACAGAAACCTCTGAAACTTATTGTGAAGCAGGCATACAGTTTACAGTTTGGCACATTTTGTGTGGTTGAAATCTCAGTTTAAAGCCTCATTATCGCTACATGTCAGACGAATACAGAAGCATGGAGAGCTTTCAGCTGCCTGAGCTCTGGTTGTCTCTGTGTGCTGTTACATCTATTTCCTGGCTGATTAAGCTCTTGTGCTGGAGGCTGGTGCAGTGTTTGGGGGAATGCTGTACCACTGGCCTGTGAAAGCAGACTCGCTACAGAAATGTACACTCAGGCATGACAGAAGAGAGGAGAGAGGGGTATGTGTGTGTGGGGAGGGGGCTGCAGGGTGAGAGGAACAGTAAGGGCAGTAGCATTGTTAATGGATAAGACTGCGGGGCTGTCGGCAAAATCACCCAACACTGTCTATAAATTTGAATTATGTGGAATATTAATCTGCAAGGAGTTTTCACATGAGCCGCTGCTGTTGTGTGATGAGAGCCTCGGGGATTCAAACTGGAGAGCATTTATAAGTTATACCAAATTGTGGGAAAAATCACCAAAAGAAAGATATTATTCAAACAATATTTCATATTTTACACCACTGCTTGGGTTATAGTTTTCAGTGATTGTTATGGTCTAAAAAGAGATGTTTTGCAAACAGCTCCACTCATATTCCACCTGAGAGAGACTGTTGAAGAGCAGAGGGGGAGTAAAACTGTCCAGCCTACACAAGCGCCACAGTAACAATGGAGTACTCAGTGCTATGGAGAGGCACTTCGGAGTGGTGTGAGATCCCGGGCCTTTTCTGTCAGAGCAGAGCCCGAGGTGGTATGAGAATCCCCCACTGTTAATTATTTACTGCGATAATTGGCTTTGAAGTGAGGAGGCAGCCGCTGCCAGCATATGCTCACACCTCCTGTGAACAGTGTAATATCACTAATGGCGAAGCTACAAAACAAACAGAGCAAAATCACTGTCACACACACATTCCCATTCTTTTTGTTACACCCCTGTCTTAGTGGGTTTTACTCCATGTCAGTTTCTGCTCCCTTTGAGTCCCTTCCTGGGATTAAGTTGCCTTCTTCTCTTTCTTTGCTCCCCGAATGAATCATCCTGCCTGTGGGTAACTTCACTTTCTAACTTAATTCAATACCAATTCAGAATGAGTTTTAATTTGAAGCTCACTAACAGAAATCCTATTCATCTCGATTTAAACACAGTGTAAACCAAAACTGCTGTCTGCCCACAGTAACACTGATGATGCATCCTTCAAAGACTAGATTTAGAGGGATGTATTTTGCTGGTTTACTTATAATCACACCAAAAGCTCCTGTAAACATGGTCTAGAAATGCAACTTTTTTTGTCCAACCACCAAACTTTATATCTTTTAGCTGCATCCTCCGTGGCTTTCAGTATCCCATAATCCATTGCAGGCTGGTCGATCAACATCAACTCATAAAGTAGGGAAATATTAAATGACCATGCCATAGTTACCAGTCATTTTGTTCAGCTGGTCATCAGTTGGGTGTAAATACATCACATATAGATGTTCTGATACCATTTTTCTGCTTCCTAATAGAGATGCCTGAACTTTATTGGCATATTGGCCGATACTGAGTACCGATCTGATACCACTGCATTTTTTGTTTTGTTTTGTTTTTTGTTTAATCCACTGGGGAAATGCTGTTGTCCATTTTGTTTTCCTCAAAACTCCAGAACAGTTCAGTCCAATCACAATTCACCATCATACAAGAAAAGCAACTCAAAGAGTGGAGAGAGGTTTTAATGTGGATCACCCAAAACCAAACCAAATCAGGCTAATAATCAGGGCTAAATTACATGGTATGCATAGATACTCGCTGATACCCAATAATGGGTATCTGGTATTGGTATTGGAACAACCCTAGCAAGCAATGGAAGCCAGGCATAAACTCCACTGTTTGGTCTGCAATGATTATGGGATACTGAGGGCCATAGACAATACAGATGTAAGATATAAAATTTGGAGGTTGATTTATAAAAAAATGGGAAAGAGAATACACTCAGGGTCATGTTTCACATGCGTTATACACACTGTGTTTATTTATATAAGAGCATATCTGTTCCTCAGACTCATGTGAGGAAGATGACTGGAAAAACCCCAGTAAATAATGAAAGCCATGCATAAACTCCACTGTTTGGTCTTGTTAGCAGCCTGGACATCAATTTATTTCTCACTCCAGATCACAGGGTGGTCTAGACATCCAGTTGAGGAAGGAAGCACAGTTTCAGCTTCACTTTCACATCCCACCAAGGACAGATAAGCTACTGAATTGGGAAACAGTGTGTGTCTTTTCATATAGACAGATATGATCTAACATACTTCTACACCAACAGCACTTGACTGAACATGAACTTTTAAATTTAGCTAAATATAGTCCAGGCAGGTACACTCTGGGAGGTCAGATAATATCCATAGCCCATTTACCCCAACTGGGATCAGTAAAGCAGAATAGGAAAGTTTGAAAAAAAAAAGATTGGGCTCAGCTAGATAGCAATACAGGGAAGCCCCTGACTTAATTCCTGGCTCAAGTATCAACTGTGCTCTGATCCTGAGCATGATCTTGCATAGCCAGAGCTCTGTCTTGTCAAACTGACCAAAGTCTAGAGAAATTCAACCCCTGTAGCTGGTTAGGAACCATTACAATTAAGCCAGGGAGACTTATTTCTGCTCCAACAGAATCCTAACCAGAAGAGCAATTTCCTGGACTGAGTTCCTTCAGATCCACAGACAATCCAATGGCTGCCTTTGGATTTCGAGTGTCTCCTTGACCCAATGTGGCTTTGTACAGATTCACTACATCTTCCTGAGCTTGACGAGACAGAGGTCTGCTGAAAAACAGGGCACTGTGTCTACACAGAAGTCATAATGTGACCTGCACATCACCAGAACAGCTATTCAGTCCTCTGTCAGTGCCTAAGCATGATGTGGTCAGGCACAGTATTGAGTGTAGGTCACCTGCATTTTGACATGGGTCAGAAACTAACACACATTCACTGTAGTTATACACATGTGCAAGGATGAATGACATTTCATTCATTGTATCTACTGCTTACTTTATACTGTATATAAATGCTTTCAATAAAGAGATCTATCAAACACTGTAGTTACATGAGCAAAACAGAAGAAAATAGACTTGAAGCTTAAAAATACACTTTGGGGCATGTTTCACTCACGTTATACAGACTGTGTAGACACTTGTCTTGATAAATACGGGAGTGTAACTGTTCCTCAGACATGTGTGGATGACTTACATACGCCTGAAATGCCTCCTGTGTTGACACACTGTATGGGTGCTGAACAGGAAAGATCATTTACCCTGCTTGTGCTATTGGTGTACTACCTGTAGAAGTTTCAAGTAAAATCCCTCACACATGACATGTTGGGACAGCAACCTGTAGCACAAATGGTGGGTGAGGCTTGTTTGCCCCTTTCCACTGGCTCCCTGAGGGTTTGACAAAAATTTAGTTCTTTTTTTAACATTTATAGTTATTTATAATCATTGAAAGCCTTATTGTAGATTCTTACATTCTCTCTTTTTTTAAAAATGTATCTACTAAAATTTACATAATAATAAATGTATATAGCTCAGTGCCTTTTTCTCTACCTTTTTAGTCCTGATTCTCCCTAGGCGAGCTACAGATGCCAAATAAAAAAAGAAAAGTCTCTGAGGAAAATAAAGAATTTAATAGTCACAGCTCTAACCAGATTGTTTTATTTTCTTTTTTGGCCAAAAATGACTCTTTTGATAAAGTAAAGGTTGCCAGCTTGCTTGCTTGGTGGCTTTTACACAATGCCAGATAAAAGGCTCTGATTCCTGTTACTGACCCTGAAAAAATTTCAGGCAATATTTGGTTGAAACGGCATAAAAGGAGCTTAAATCCTTCTATCAGCTGCAGGTGCCCAGTTCTTTCGTTGAATCCGTATTCTGAATTTACTGCGATCGAGGTCAAGCAAAACAGTGAATGTCTCCTTTGGGGATCAATAAAGTGCCATAAAAATGAAGTCTCATTATGTCTCTTGTGCATCTGCCAGACCTCCTTCTACGGAGCAGTTTATTTATCATTCCCCAGTTATACTGGGGATGGAAACAGGCTGCACACTGGGACCCCACTAAGATAGCTGTTTAGGCTCCCGCTGATTTCCTGTCACTCTTCATTTGTTTTTCTCTGACTACAACTCCAACACAGATGGAGCGCAAGGCTGAGAATGCCCTCAAAAGAGGCTAAGATGAAAGGCACGGGCTTAGTTGCATCTTTGCATCAACTATCTTTAAGTGACTCAATCATTAAAAAGCAACTGTGATTGTAAAAACAGCAAAACAGTCACAAACATCCAATTAGTGAGAATCTGGACATCAGTCAGGCTTAGCTATTGTATCCCTGTGTTCTACCATTGCACAGATATACCCTCTGAGAAGTCCAGTTCATGTGAATTACAAAATAAATCAAGTGTTCTTTATAAGGTTGGAAAGGGTCTTGATCTACTAGTAGGTAGGGTCCAAAGGTCGTTTATAGAGAACCTCTTACAGGCTTCAGTACAAGCTGCCCAAAAACAGTGTTGAATCATTCCCAGGAGAACAGGAGAACTACTTCTGGTGTCTCCTCTTGTAAGGCTGTTGAATTACTCCTGACTAAGACGTATTTCTGAATGCAAATTGTAACTTACGCTCGGCAATGATAAGTGGTGGATAGAAGAGGAAGTAGCCCACCAGCTCAGCTGACAGCTGACCAAGGAGGTTTGAGGCAGTGGTGCCATTAAGGAAGACAGTGCCATTCTTCACAGTGTAGACCAATGACACAGCAGGAGAGGCTGCTCCCTGTGAGACACTCAGCATCTGTGGAAAAAAACAGTAAGAGTACAGACTCAGAGTCGGAGGAGGGCACAGAAAAAAAAAAAATTATATGTGTATAACCACGTAAAGTGGTTGGGATTACACTACTATAATGTGCAAATCTGAAAGATTCTTTTAGAATAAAATTATATAGTGTAGTAGAAATGACAAACATCAAAGAATCAATTATTGTCTTGGATCAACAAATACAAAAATCATCCAGAAGCACAGCAACGTCTCAGAAATTGGCAAGGCATTAAAGAGTGCAAAATATTGTAGTATTTCACCCATGCATAACCATCAAATTAGCTTTAATATAAAGTGCACTTTAATGTGGCAGCTCATTAAAATTAATACAAACATAGCCTCCCTAAACATAATTAATTTGCATCTCAGAAGCAGTTCTTGTTTAAAAGGCAAAGCCTGATACACTCACTAAGGACAATTTTGCACAAATTGTACACAGTTTGCTTCTATTTGTAGCTGCCAAATCCACTAAATCACATGGTAATATTGAAGTGTAACAGGGGACAAAACTGTTGAAGTTACATCCATTCCAATATGCTGTAAAAAATGTTTAGTAAATTCGAGTATACACCATCTAGCTCAACTTCTGTTTGGGTGGATGGTTCTGTTTACATGACACTGTCCAAAACAAGGTGACATCAGGTGTCTATCTGAGTCAGACCTCAGACTGGCTTTTTATCAATTTAAGCATACTGACACCAGAATGCTACGGTGCCGAAGTTTCAACAACAGGATTATGTTGACTACATTTACTGCACTGTGGCTGTATGCCTCAGCAGACCAGTCAAGTTGCAGTTTACATTCATGTCTGTCCATACTCATATAAAGTATGCTGTGAAGACTTTCAAGGAATTTCATTTAAGGCCCAGTATGTAAGGTTTATGGGGATTTACTGGCAGAAATGGAATAGAATATTCATATGTATGTTTTTGGCAGTGTATAATCACCTGAAAATAAGAATTGTTTTGTTTTCACTACCTTGGAATGAGCTGTTTATATCTACAAGAGGCTGCAGGTCCTCTTCCATGGAGTCTACCATTTTGCACCACCATGTTTCTACAGTAACTGGCTCTAGATATAGCCTTTTGGGTTTTGCCTTTTGGGCAGTGACACGAGTGATGAGAGTGATACAAGGTGTTTGTTATCTGCAGCCTCACCGCTAGATGCTGCTAAATCCTACACACCTTGTGTAAATGTCCTTGAAATGTGTGTGATTCCAGTGAATACCTTCCCATGGTGAAGTTGACCTTTGACCTTTTGGATATAAAATGTCATCACCTCATCATTCATCATATTTATTAGACATTTGTGTGAAATTTCATCATAATTAGCGCATGACTTTATGAGGTCACAGTGAGTTGAGCTTTTACCACCAAAATTTAATCACTTGATCCTTGAACCCAATTCGACATTTGTGCCTGATGTAATTAAATTTCCTTCAAGCATTCCTGAGATATGGTATTCACGAGAATGGGACTGAAAGATTGACTACCTGAAACCTTAATGCCTCTGGCCACAGCTTTCGCTGGTGTGGAGGCATAAAAAAGTGACACCAGGTAACTATCTGAGTCAGACTGTTTTGATCTATTTCAGTACAATGACACCAGAACAGTACAGTGCATAAGTTTCAAAAGTAGCAATATGTTAAAAACAGTAAGGGAAACACCTACACAGTGCACACCTACACAGAATTTAAAGCAACTATTGCGGTACCTGAACAGAGAGTCTGCTGTTGATGTTGAGCACTTTAGCCTGCGCCTCAGAGAACACCTTCTCAAGCCTCTGCTCCATCATTTGAGAGAACCGACAGGACCGAGGATCATCACCTGCACCCACAAACTGTAGGACTGGAAAATAAAAACAAAATCAACAAAACTGTACACCAGCAGAGCAATTATTCTTCAGGATGCTACAATTTGTGTTTCTGTCATCTTTGGAAATGTATACTGTGTGAACACTGAGAATATGATGATATTTTAGGCTGTATGTACTTTAATTCTGACTAGACACACAATATTGTCCTCCTCTGATATAATATCACACGTTTTATTTTATTTTCTTACTTCTCAAACCTCATAGAAATTGCTCCAGCACACAATCACAGCAGGACCAAATAATATAAAGTCTCAAGCTGAGTTTTTCTTTGCTGTCATCCTGACTGAACATGCGCTGACCTGTTTTCAGCTGGAAGCCAGTGGCTGGGCTGGGTCTCCATAATGCCACTGGGAGGGGCAGGGCCGTTACCATGGGGAGGTACTGTCGCAGGTCTGCAATCAGCTTATCACGGCCATAGGAGTCCAAGCTTTCAAGCACTACAGAGGGAGGGTAAACAATGTCCCCTCCAGTCACGTGATATGCCACTGTCATGTTGGGAGAACCAAATACAGTCTCCACCTGAGAGGAAAAATCAGAGGAGAGAATTAGATCTCTCTGAGGAACCATTTTGGTAGTTTTTACCATGTTTCAGCCTACTAATTACACAGTTCTTACACCTGAGTGGGAAGGTGCAAGAAGTCAGCTGGGAGTCAGCAAAAAGTTAAAAGTTGAGTTGTTCTTTCACCTTTCTTTGTCTCACTTTCTATGATTTTATATTATGATCAATATTGGTTAACTGGCTGAGTCCATCGCCGGGGGTGGGGGCTGAATATTTTCACATCTAATGTGGTGAAATAAAGATTTGTTTTGACCGAACAGACTTGGTGATTGGTTTTGAGGAGCTATTTTGTTTTTCTGACAAGCTTGAATGTAGTTTCATTATGACTTAACAATGCGATTGCACTTTGTCTTTGTTTAATAAAAGAGGGAAACTTGGATTCAGACGGTATGCGGTTGTATTTTTGTTTACTAAGGAAAGAAAATTTCCTTTCCTGACATTTTGTGAGTTTATTTTGTTTATGTATTGGACATAGCAAACGTATGCAGCATGCATAATGTTGCACACTTGCCGCTTGCATACCAGCTGAAACTTGGGAGCACAAACAAACCTGCACAAATCTCTTGGCAATAGCCACCTGTTGGGATGACAATGGTCAGTTTGAAAAGCCTAGATATCCATATTATATGTATATACACTGAGATCAAGTAAATTTCATCAAAGCTGACTTGAGAAACCATTTTAAATAACCAGACCACAATGTTTGTTTAGGCTAATCCAGTGAATTATAGTATAGTTGAAGTTCAAGGTACTGTAGGCACAAAAATTATTCATCAATAAAAGCATCTAATTTACAGTGCTCACATTTGAATCAATCTATGCTGATTACAAAAACACAGGAAATATATTCTAACAAAATAAAACTACAGATATAAATAACATAAAGCTACAGTATATCTTGTAATGAAACAGTTACCTAGAAAACATCCAAACAACATAAAAGCAAGCAGACTAAGATTAATGTTCTGAATCTGTTGTCATTCATCTGAGAGATAAAGGAGGTACTTCATCACATTGATGCAAAAACTGTGTAGAACCAATGTTACCATGAAACTGTTATTCACAGCATTACGGCTTGACAAATTTTGTCTCGAGGTATCTATCATACTGCCAGCCATTTCCTAAATACAACTGCATGTTTTGACAGTAATTTTCTACCTTTCAGACACAGCCACAGGTTTCTATCCATTTTAGTATAGCATGAAAATCACTTGCACACTTGAATATTGCTTAAAATGGGAAATACTTGAAAGAGAATGCATGAAAGTTACCTTCTTAACTTTACTTCCTTTGTCAAAGCCAGAGTGACCAAGTGGTAAAATGTAGTCAAAAGCCAGTAACTAACTAATAATATCAATAAGCACTGTTCAAGGTCGATACATATGTTGTATATAGTATCTTTCAACATGTCATCTTAGAAATGTAAATAATGAAGTTTCAGTGATAGCTGAATTCCATTTATGTGCTTCAGTTTCGTTGTCCTGGTACTGTGCATGCTGGCTCACTATCACACTGTCATGGCTTGCTGGGATATTTGAATAGAAGAGAGCCATCGTTAATGCTATTAGTAACACCTGTGCTTTTCCTACTATAGTACGACAAGTCAAAATGTCTGAAGCAAGTTTAACATTTGTTTCTCATGCCATAGTGAGATGAAAAGAAACTGCAGGAAAGCTATAGCATTAAATCAATCGAAAACTATACACATGCTTTGAAATATTGTTGGCAGTGTAAAATATTCATAGTTAATCTGCAAATACATATTTGAGTATGGTCCTTTAGGCAGAATCAGAACATAGCGTCAATCAGTCATAAAAGCAAGTGAGCTGAATGACAAGATAGTGAACTGTGTTGGACTGACCGAGCACTTAAGAGTGTATTCCAACCAACCGCTAATGATGGTATGAGCAACAGCAGAGAGAGTGATTATGGAGTACAGACATGTGGAGAGAACTCATAGGGGCTGAGGGGCTGCTGGGAAGAGAATAACGATGAGCGAGACATGGGAGAGACTGTTAAACAGGGAATTTGGGACAAAGAGGCTTATGTTCCTCCACGTCTAACCCAAGAGGCCAGCCAGGTATCAGTGCCTCCTCATTTTCACAGAAACACAGGTGAAATCTGTGTATTGCATAACTGCCCGTCATGACACATACAAGCATGTTTGTTAGGAAGAGTTTGACTTTTTGGTGAACTGTCCGTACTGTACATGGAAACCGGAAAGGAAATGATGACAGATGTGGCGAAACTACAGTATGTGTGTGCAAAGGAGAGGTGAAACCATTCAGGTCCGTTATCTAAACCCATCTGAAAGCCTGTGCTGACAAGATCCACTGGCTGAAACACTGAGAGCCTAAAGTCTCTGTATCTGAGAGTCACCACTCTGCCTCCTCACAATTCAGCCTTGTTACGAGCTCCATGAAAAGAGCCCTTTATAATCACTTCATCCTCTCAGGCTTCACCCATGTGAAGGTGTTATTAAGAGATTGCATTTCCAGCAAGCCAGAGATTGGAAACACACCCACTAACTTTGTCTCAAAGTGTATGAAGATGGCCAGCAGATTAACCCAGCAGATCTGAGTCGTTTTCTAAAAGTTTCAAGTCACTGGAGAGTCCCGACTACAAGACACAAAAATAGTTTACTTTTATCTCTTTTAAGGGTTTCAAATGGTTTTAGTCTTGTGGTTCAATTCATTTGGTCTATTTCTCATCATCTTTTTAGCATCAGCACGGCACATCGCTCTCCTCCCAACCATTTATAACCTATAATTAAACACAGAAGCAATTTCCCTTGCCAACAGCTTGCTTCCCATTGGATGAGAGAGCAGTGCTGCTAAAAGGAACCCAAGCAATGTTAAAATGGGTGACAGGAGTGCACTGAAGCAAGACACCTCAAGAGACTATACACAGAGAGAAAGTGAACATGTGAGAGCGTTGACCTTCACATGGGCAGGACGAATACACAAGACTCATTCTCAATTATCTGATACTTCCACATTGAGAAATACAACACGCCGAGACATTTCACAGGATTGCAGACATACAAGTAAACACACACACACACACACACACACACACACACACACACACAGAAACATGCACGTACGGTTGTGCTTAACACTTGCCCAAAATTGCAACACTCTACAGGCACTCCAACTCACTGGAGACTAGGAAGACAGAATTTTTATGTAGGAAATGAATCTCTTTGCTGCTTCATCCTTTTCCAGAACCCTGCAAACCTGTTTTTTTTAAAACCAAATTTACTTCTACCATTACATTTTTTCAACATTCTTCCCAGGCGAAGTGTTTATCTCATGCCTGGTTCTGTAAGAATGCAAAGGCATGCATTGCACCCTCAGTTTAATATTTTACCCCCTCAACTGAAATAATAAATACAAAGTAAAAGGTGGCAGGTCTTAAGCACAGGGATTATTGGGGCTTTTCCACTGGTACTTTTTGCCACACCAAGTCAAACCATTGCCACGTTGATTTGTGCCGAGTCGCTCCCAAGATGGACAATCTTCAGAGTGGTGCCAAAGTGAGCCTGACCCACCTCCAGGTGGGCTGCAGTGACGTGCCTCTGTGTGTTTAGCTCTCAGTACTTTGTAGCCTCTAACTGAATCGCTGTGGTTGGAAGTTTAGTTTATCTTCTGTGTGTTTCATGTTCACTTACAGCTGAATAAGAGTTGTGTTAAGACATTGCTGAGATTTCCTGATTTTGCTGCTTTCATCCTCTCAAGAGCTTAGATAATAAAGGTTAAACAGTTAAACGTGATAACATTTTACCAAATGGAAACCTCAGGAAATCTCTTGATGGTTTAAAGCACCATGACAGGAACACACATCATCACAAATCTGCACCCAAAGACAGATTGAGTCTGACTATAATAGTAAGGGGTAGTTACTATAATAACTGTACAGTAGGGGTGTAACGATACACAAAAATCTCGGTTAGATACGTACCTCGGTTTTGAGGTCACGGTTCGGTTCATTTTCGATACAGTATGGGAACAAAAAGCAAAACCTAAATTTTCTTGTTGTTCATTTGGGTGTACTTCATACCGGGGCTCAATCACCTTGAGCATGTGTTTAAAACCAGGATTTTCAACAACTGAATATCGTCTTAGATCCCGCTGCTATAAAAACTCCAATGGCTCTT
>JAJHUR010098052.1:1326-19231 GCA_027495735.1 Lutjanus campechanus
GGACGTGTGTCCTTTCACACCAAAGTGAGGCAAAATGTGACACTGTTATGGTTGACTGGTGGGTCTATTACACATCTTAACGTGATACTCGGTTGAAAAACAAGGCTGAAATACCTCACACAGTAAGCGACAAACCAACAGAGATGTCATCTTTCTTCCCTCCCATGAGTGTTTGCCTGAGGAAAACCAGTAGTTGTAGAAATGTCACCGATAAAATTATAGGGAGCTGTGATTCCAGTGTTGGGTACTCCTTGTGTTGTCATTTTATTGATTTTCTTGTACCCCACACCTATTCCATTGAGGTTCACTGGATGTATGGATTACAGGAAGACACAATAATTGAGTCAACAGATCTCTACCCAACTGAACACCTGTGGGAGATTCTGGAGTGACATTGTAGACAGCTATCTTCATCACCGTCCTCAGTATCGTAAGCTCACCCCTCCAGTAGAGTTCCACAGAGGAGCTATGACAGGGAGCACTGGAGCAGCTCCTCTGGAGGATATTGAAATGATTTACTGGAAAGTAATTTTTAAGTTCCCTCCAGTCATCTTTCCATCTTTTTTACATGTCAGTATAAAATTATGATTCACATTCGGCACTTTTATACACTTGCAAATTCTACAACTCTTCATATAAACCTCTATGTGAAGATAAAAAAACATGGTTAATGCAGCTTTTACACTCAAATATTGTCTCTGTCCCTTTCTGTTCTACACGTTCAGGATATTTGACTTACCATCAGTATGATCAACTCGTAGTGCTCGTGTCTTGGAAAGTAATGAATGGCTAGAAATAACATAACCCACACACACACACCCAGTCACACTCGCTGAAACGTGTAGCAGCTCCCCTCTGAATACTTTCCTCAGGTTCAGGATATTGACCTTGTCATCAGAATGCAGTGACCCTCAAGCAACAAATAATGAATGGTTTGACATCAAAAAGTGCTGAGATAATACAAGCTGACAGCTCTGATAGGCACACGTTTGCTGCCTAAGCAGGCTGACCTCATACTCAAGATTTTGTTTATGTGTAGAGTTGCACCCTGTTCAGCTGTAACGCGCCAAGGCATTCTTATGAATCATATTGTGAAGGAGCAACAAGTTAAAGCTTCTGAGCGTAGAATTTTGATGGGTTACAGCCTTTTTCGAATCCATTTAAGGGCAGGACCCTTTTGCTTGTAGAAAAAGCAAGACAATCCTGGTGAAGCTTAGTAGTCTATGTGCGGCTTTCTGCCCATTATTACCGATGTCCATATCCGATGGAGAGGGAGAGGAGTAACATGCATTGCTGTCTCCAACAGTGTCTTTAATTAGCATCTAGGCTGTCAAAAATATCAATATTTTTTAAACTTTCTCAGCCAAATCTTTACAAAGATACAATATCTGGTAATTATAGTACCCAGTAAGTACCAAAGTTTTAAAAACAAATCATTTAAATGCATTTAAGTTCAGTTCGGTCTTTATTGTCCCTCCTGAAATTTGGCTTGCAGTGTTGTAAAACCACACCAGACCAGTGAGTTTTTCTGTTGTTCTTTTGTTAATTAAAAAAAAAAAAAACTGACCTAATTTTTGTGCCTAGATTTTTGTTTATTTTTCCCTTAGCATCAAGTATAGTCTCTTTTTTTTTATACTGACATTGTGACAATTCTATAAGCTACACTATTTGTGGGGCTCTAGGCATGACAAATTTGGTTGTCTGGCTGGTTTGTTGGCTGGTTTGTTTGTTGACTGGTTGTTTGGTTGGTCGGTCTGTCCATCACTCCAGTCCAGGCTGAAATATCTTGACAGATTGAGTGGATTGTCATATTCATTCGTAGTCACCAGAGAATAGACCAATCCACTGACTTTTCACAGGGCTATGAACTGCCCCATGAACCAAAAGGCCACTCATGCAACAGCCCAATATCCAGAAAACAAAAGCCCATTGTTCTGAAGGCCCATTGCTCCAAACTTGCATATTAACTTACCTGACGTGACTAGTATACTAATTTTAACCCAAACCATGATCTTTTCTAAAACTAATAAGTTTTGTTGCCTAACCACTAACCACATACTTATTATTGTTACCATGACAACAAAGGTGACCTGACATTTGCGTGTCAAAGTACAATAAAATATTAAGGGGAACAAACTTTTTTTTGGGACCTTACAAGCAGTGGGCCCTGTTTCCAGGATAACGGACTGTTGAACAAATGGGCTTTCACATTTTTCAGACTATTGGGGTTTTAAAAATAATGGGCAGTCCCCCTTTTCTCCTTGTGCCACCACAAGGTTGACACTTTCAGTTTAGTGTGAAATATCTTGAAAGCTTGGAAGGATTGCCATGATAGTTGGCAGAAGCATCCATCGACCCAAAAGAATGAATCTGACTTTGTTGATCCTCTGATTTTTCATTTGTTGTCACTGGCAGGTAAAGTTTTTAAATCCAGTAAAATGCCCCATTGTGTACTTGATGTATTGGCACCAACATTAGTAAAGTCTTGCTCCACCCATGAAATTGCAATAACTTTGGTGATCCCACGACTCTCTATTTAGCTCCATCATCAAATCAAAAAATCTTTTTTTTAATACTTGAAGAGCAAATATTTGCAAAACAAATGACATCCCCATTGACCTTAGCTGTAGTTTGTGTTTAGCGCTAATTAGCAAACGTTATCATGGTAACACACTAAACTTAGATGATGACCATGGTAACCTTTATACCTGCTAAAAACTACTATATGAGTATTCTTATTATGAGCATGCTGATGGTAGCAGTTAGCTTAAAGCACAGTTGTCCCTTAGTACAGCCTCACAGGGGTGTTAGCATGGCTTTAGATGTCCAAATTCATACCACACTGTAATTTGAGAGTTAAAAAAATCTGACAGATATATATCAGAGATATGTAAAGATCCCTTCAACTTGATTATAAGAAAATTATATGACACTGATATATCTGTATATCTGGTAGGTGACTGGATGCATAGTGTTTATATCTGTAGGAGTATATAAGTATATAGTATCTGTAATGGTAGGTCTTGCACTGTTGTTGTCCAGTGATCGGTCTATTGTTACCCTTTGTTTGCTGCCCTCATGTCTTTGCCCAAGGTAAAACACTGTACATTGAGGATAAAGATGGGGAATGAGCAGGAACTCAGAAGAAGTGGGACCAAACAATGGTTAAGCGGGTCTGCACTAGGCCATGATAGTAAAGAACAAGAGCTGAGTCACAAAGCCAAACTCTCAATTCAATCATCAATCTTCATTCCAATCCGCGCCTGTTCTCTGGAGCTCTGGCTATTGACTGAACGAATGAGATTCCAGGCGCAGGATTCAGAAATAAGGTTTCTCCACAGGGCTTCACCTGTGCAAATTGAGTAGAGCCAATTTAAGAGTTTCAGGCACCTGGTAGAATGGATTCTACTACCAATAAACTGAGATAATACCCCTTGTTTCTAGCACCATTTGACTTGCTGAAAGATTTTTTTAGGAGTGAAAAGAAATAAAGCTATGAATACTGAGATTTCAAGAAATAACTGGAGACAAAACACAACAAATGACATCCATATTGCACCATAGGATTAACGTCCAAGGCTGCACTTCAAGATTAACGTTCAATGCCAAAATTGAGTCAGTCAGTGCAAGAAGCCTTGTGCACATTATGTGCCAAGGCAAAAAGTAAAGCTTAGCGGACACCATCATTATGTTGCAAACTGATGCATTTGCAGCCTTTGAATACACTTTGGTCTCAATGTCAGTTATTCTACCTATTTTCATTTCTCAAATGCATTGATAAAGGATTTGATAGTGACTTGACCATAGCAGTAAAACTATTCACCTTGCGGGTGCTATGGCCGAGTGGTCTAAGGTGGTGGATTAAGGCTTCAGTCAAATCCCACCACTGCCAATTGGATATTTGTCTGGCAAAGGTAACTCCATTGAAAGGAGTGCTAAGAATAGTGTCTCTTTCTAAAAACCATGACCTGGTTACATTTTTCAAATGTATTGTTTGCCACTTTGAGCACTACAGGCCAAATGCCATTATATTGGAGAGAAGACAGACATCTCTACAGCCAGTATCTCTACAACTCACACCGAAAAAAATATCTAGATGGATAAATGCCACCACAGGGAAGAGTAGAAATATGTATTTTTTAATTATTTCTGGAGTGAACTGTCCCTTTAAGCCAAACTGTCTAGTGGACAGCAGATCAGACTGTGATTGTACTGGACAGCTCCAAGTTGTGAATGGGATCAGGGGAAACTCCCTAAATGAATAAATGACAGTGAAAAATGTATGTACATACCACAGTCTTCCTCTGTATGGTCTTACCAAATTAATGAGAAAAAAGATAAAACTCACACTATTAATAGACCAACGATATATAAAGACTATGGACACAACAGCAGGTGTAAAAACATTACTAAGTCACATAAATTAAATAGCCTGACACCTCTTGTAGAGTCAACAACTGAATAAAACCTCACCAAAGCAACAGCACAGAGATGTATGAACAACATAAACTCCACAGTTGCTGCAGCCACAAACACACATATTAAAGCAAAGAGGGCAGCGCAGTTTTTTACAAACTTACACGTTCTCCTGTTTTATTCACACAGTTTATATAGTCTTTTTCATGTTACTCTGTAAGATATGTGACTTGGAATATAGTAAAGTACAATAACTGTTCCAAAATTTGGTTTTAGTGGCATTTAGTGATGTAAATTGCAACCAAATGAATACTGCCCCCCCTCCCTTTCTAAATGTGGAAGAGAAACTATGGCGCCCATGAACCTTGTAAAAAATGCTACAGGCCGTCTCTAGAGCCAGTGGTTTGGTTCGTCCATTCTGGGCTACTGCAGAAACATTGCTGTTCGACACAGCGGCCTCTGTGAAAGCACATGGGGGGAATTAGCCTTCAGGGTTTTCTGACCCTTGCCTGGCAGAAATCTAAACTTTGTTGGTACTTTTGTGTAAGCAAATCTGAACTAAGACAGAAAAAAATAGTTTGCTAGCGAAGCTAGCTAAGTGACAATAATATTGTTTAGTTACATGATGCGAGTGAAGCAGCCATTGTAACCATGGTAACTGAAGCACACATGTCCTGTAGTAACCGTAACTGCCATGAAAGCCTCAGTCTGAAGATTTAGACAACGTATTAAGCTTCATGGAATGCCCCTAAGTCAGGGGTCAGCAACCTGTGGCCTCTGGAGCCACATCTGGCTTGGTAGTTCATCTATAGTGGCTCCTTGTGGCTTTGGCAAAAAAAAACAAAACAATAATAATTATACGGAACTGAATGAAAGTTATGTGTTTTTAAGTTTTCATTTTCATTTAGCATGGGTCTGCATTGTAAAAATTAAATAAAAAAGTTGAGACAACTTAAAATTTCAAGGCAACATACTTGAATAGATTTTTGAGTTTTGAGCTCTACTCTACCTACTACTACCCTACAAAGTCTGAAAAACTTTTACCAACTATTAATATTTTGTCAAGATAACTTACTTTTCTTCTTTAAATAAACTTAAATCTTTGAGTTTTAGAAACCCAAAAAATCAATTTAAAAGAAAAAGATATGTGAAAGTGAATGATGGTTACAACATAATGACAAATCAGGTTTAACCAATTTTCAAAATGCATTTTTTTGTTCCTAAAACTCAAAGAGGTTGTTGCAACTTTTTTTTTTTTTTTTTTTTTTTACAGTGTCAAGTGATTTTTACAGTCTCTAACTGTAAAAATATGTAGCCTATACACTGAATAAAAATATATATATATATATTATTATTTCGTCAACTAAAATATGCATCATAGCCCATGTCTATGGTTTGGTGCCTTTTCCTCTAAATTTTGGATGCCAAAAGAAAAGAAAAAAGTATTCAAGAAAAAGAGAACATGTAATAGTTGTGGCTCAGATTTTCTTTTCTTTTTTGGCCAAAAATGGCTCTTTTGATTGTACAGGTTACAGACCCCTGCCCTAAGTGAACCCCTGAGCTCAGGGAAATATTTTACTTAAGAGACAAATTTAAGTTTGAAACTCAAGGTAGTTTATGTGACCAGGCCCAGATTTTTTTAAAAAGTACTCAAAAAAGTACAAGTACACAAATATATAGCTTTTTTACAGTAGCAAGAGCAAATATACGCCAGTGTTTACTGTGTGTGGGTCCACTCTGTGACCCAGTGGATGACAGTACCACTGTGGAGGTGACAGGCCAGCAGAACACACCAGCGAGGATCTTCCTACTGGATTGTGCTGGTGGCCATGGTAACCACAGAGAACCTTAGCACTGAATCTAAAAAAAGGCTGCAGAACACTGCAGCTGGCTGCAGAGTAGGAACAGAAGAAGAAGAAGAAGAAGGAGGAGAGGAAGGAAGGGAGGCTGACTCATATTAAGACTCAGTTTGCAGGTGGAGGATGCACCAGATCATTCTGGCAAATACACACCAGAGCCTGAGGGAGAATGAACAACCGGCACACATGCAGACCAGACACATAATTTATCTCGTTACATACTTGAATATGAGAACTGTTGCAAAGAGCTGAGTTGCTTTGGTGAGACTGTTTTACTAGTAAAGTGTCAGATGGAACAGAAGTCGCAGAGAAAAGGAAAGATACTGAGGTGTGTATGTAAGAAGACTTCGTCAGGAGTGTGAGAAAGAGAGGAGAGAGCTGTGTGTGTGTGCATGTGTATGTGCGTGTTAGAGAGACAGATGCCTTCGAAGCAGAGGTGGGAAGTAACTAAGTACAAATACTTTGTTACTGTACTTAAGTAGATTTTTTCAGGTATCTGTACTTTACTTGAGTATTTATTTTTCAGACAACTTTTTACTTTTAGTCCTTACATTTTAACACAAACATCCGTTCTTTTGACTCATTGCATTTCCTTGCAACAGGATCATTACTTTACCTTTAGCGCATTGCAGGGGAATAATTAATTATTTTTATTTGGCATAATTACACGCCTGTCCGACATCCAGGCTGATTTCACCCCAAATGGATCAGACGATGACAAAGAAAAGACAATTCCTTGGTGTATCCATCAGTGCATGTAATGCACGACAGTTTCTACAGGACAAAAATGACGAAAATGTCATAAGATGAAAAAGACGTAACAAAACAAAAACCACAACAAGACATAAGACGACATAAAAGACCTAACAAAACAAAATAAATGTAAAAGATGTAGCAAGATGAAAATGACGTAACAAGACGAAAAATATGTAACGATGAAAAACACCAGTAGACCAAAACAACGTGAAAGACGTAACAAGATGAAAGCGACATAAAAGATCTAACGAGATGATAATGACGTCTCAAGTCGAAAAAGATGTGACAAGACAAAAAAGACATAAGACAAAAACGACGTAACAAGACAAAAATAACATAACAAGACGAGAACAACAAAGACGAGAGATGAAAACAACTTAAGACGCAAAATGAAAACAGTGTAAGAGATATACGGAACAAACAGAGAGGGAGAATCGGCCACAAAGAAAAGGTGAGCTTTGGTTATCTTTTCACAGAAACGGCTGGTAGAAATGTCCTTCAGGGGGCTACTTTTTGCTTTTATACTTTGAGTACATTTCAGAGCCTGAACCTTTTCACTATCACTTGAGCAAAGAAGTTGAATCAGTATGTCTACTTATACCAGAGTCTTTTCTTACACAAGTATCCGTACTTCTACTTGAGTAAATAATGTGCATGCTTTTGCCACCTCTGCTTTAAAGCAGTTATCACCAGTGTAATATTCAGATTCTGCACAGAAAACACAAATGCAATAGAGAAATAAAGTACACAGAAAGTATGAAACAGACAATTAGGTTAAAATGAACCTCTACACGGTAATTCCCCAGTAGATGCACACAGTGTGTCTCCTGTAGTGAACACAGGTGCCTCCATCTGACCCCAAAAGTTTTGTAATAAAATTGTAGAAGCCGATAATCTGATAAGCAGTCCATATAAACAACAGACAAATATATAAGGTATTCCTCATCAAGGCCTTTCGGCACTAAGGGTGGTCCAAGTGTAAATCAAAAATGGTTTGGTTTTGTCTGCCCGACACACACACAGGCGGACCAAAGTTCTCCTGAGAGTGATTATAAGCTCAAGTGTCAAAGCGGGAGACATCGACAGGCCCAACAAAACTCTTTTGTTGCGGAGTTTACACTTATCTTGCCCTCCCTCATCCATCAGTTAAAGGACTCTGCAGTGGGATGAAAACCTCATTTCTCCAAAACGTCAGCTGTCCACAGGCTTGAGAAAGAACACTTAACTTTGTTTCTGTGCCTGCTGCTGCTGCTGTTAGTTCGTTCCACTTCATGTTTTCAGGGTCATTTCGAGATGTAGGGCCGATGTGTTACTGATGATCTGATTTAATTGCATTTGCCAAGCCGCTCAAAATACAAGCAAGGGATCTGAATGGATTTAATTGGCAATATCTCAAAACGTCATCACAAAGCAAGGCTAACATCATGTCGGCCTGGTCTCATCCCAGGCTGCCAATTACTGTTGTCAAGCCCCCGAGCTCCTCACACTGGTGCAAAAGAGCATCTGCATGAGACGCTGACAGGAAGCCTGTTTAAAAGTCTTTTTGCAAGATTTATTTACAGAATATGGGAGATATGGAATGCAATATTCCATGTGTTTTCATTTTAATCACCTGAAAATAAGAAACATTGTGTTTTCGTGACCTTAGAATGAGCCCTTCACAGCTACATAGGGTGTGGGTCCTCTTCCATGGAGTCCAACATGTTGCACTGCCATGTCTCTACAGTAGCCCAGAACGGACAAATCACATGCTGGCTTCAGATACAGGCTTTTGTATTTTGCGCATCACCACCACTATGGGTTCTCCTACTGTACATGCTTGAAAGGGGAGGTTGTGAAGAGATGTTTGCAGTCTGCAAGTTCACCACTAGATGCCACTAATCCTACATGCAGGTCCTTTAACCAGTGGTTAACAATGTGAAATGGTCACTTTTTGGTTAAATATCATGGAAAATATCATGGTTTGGATTAAAGTAAGTACATTATCTTATGCATGTCACATGTGCATGAAATGTGAGCCAAATGCCCCTTATACAACATCATCTGATGCTAATGGGTCAACACTGAAGCTCGCTGCATCTCATATGAACTGTAAGCCTTGTTTTGTGGTGAGGTTTCAAACTATTGCTTAATTAAATCTCTTCAGATCTAATGGCTATATTTTAAGCTGCTTGGCAAATTCAATTAAGGTAAAGGTCAACTTAATTGTTCATTATTCTATAATTAGGAGTGTTGGGCAGTCACTGTGCTGCCCCTCCTGCCTTGGTTAGGGGCAATGAATGGAGAATTGACCAAGCATACATGGTTCTGATGGGGGATCCGGGAGAAACCCACGCAAGCATGGGGAAAACATGCAAACTCTACATCAGTAATAGGTAGCTCGAGAAAAAATAATACCCTAGAAGCCCAGTGTACCTCATGCAGATGCTAAAGGGTGCCTTGTGTGTCCACACAGGTTGCTGAGGGATGTGACAAAACATGAGTATTTTATGAGAACAGACTAGTCATGCTAGGTGCTCAGCAAGGCTGCATTTAGGTACACTTATGCTTTGAACTAAAAGCGAATGTCTGCATGCCAGCATGCTTATAATGGCAATGCTAACATGCTGTTTGCAGTGTCTACCATCTTAGTTTAGCATGCACATTTGCTTATTAGCACAAAACAGTATAAGCTAAGCTGATGAGAAGGTATTTGGTCTTGAACCAAAATACAAAGTCAATGTTGATCTCCTGGTGGGGCTTGAAAAAAAGGTCACAATATCACCAAAGTTTTATTGGATTCATGGGCACCATGAATTTCTGTACAAAATAAGGCAATCCATCAAACACTGGTGGTGGATTGACCAACCAATTGCTATAAGTACTGTATATCTGAAATATATATGAAATATGTATTTTTGAGACCATTAGTAAGTATCTGGAGGTGGAAAAGTTTAATATTTACAATCCATTGGAAATAACTGAGTAATCTAAACTGTCCTCAACAGAATAATAACAGTGATGATTTGATTTGTTCAAACACTAATGTTTGCTTGTCTGATGGTTGTGTTTTCATGACAAGCGACTTATTATACTCATAAAAATAATTATCTGTACCAGGAGAGGAGTAAATTGTAAGTATGAGAAAAGCGATGGATGTAACAGCCTCTCTTAAATCACTGATGAGTCAATTAAGGACAAATCTGTTTCAATTGTTTTTCATGAGACCCGCTGTTTCTCTGACAACTCTTTTTATATTGTCATCTTTTAGTACTTTTGGCTCAAAAAATTAAATTCCAGCAGGAGTCCCATGTGCTTCTCAGAACGTGAGTACATAAGACCAGTGTCCACGGCTCAATGCCTCTGTGTAATCTAAAGGTAAGTGACTGCCTGTAACTGTGGTCAACATGCCCTTGAGCAAAGTATTTAACCCCGGGCTGTTCTGGTTAGTGCTCAGGGACCAGCACAGAGGGTGTGGGAGGTTCTAATTGTGTACCAGAGTGTTACATGCTGTATTTTTAAAATGACAACAGGTTATTATTCTGTTTCTAATATTTATGTCTTGTCACTTGTGGACTCAGTGGGCAATCCCCACCCCCTCTAGGGTGTCCTCCTATTGGAGAAAACATGATTAAGTGCTTCCAGGGTGCCTTCCAGTGTGGAAAATGTGATGAAGTGTCCTCTACAGTGCCCTTCCAATGGAGAAAACATGTTTAATTACCATCTAGAGTGGCCATCAACTCGGAAAAAAAAAATGTGAAAAATGTGAAAAGGTGCCCTATAGGGCACCCTTCTAATGGCCTTCTAAGAAGAAGGCCATTAGAAGAGTGCCCTTCCAGTGGAGAAAACATGATAAAGTGCCCCCTAGAATGGTCTTCCAGTGGAGAAAATGTGATAAAGTGCTTCTAGAGTGCCCTTACACTGAAGAAAACATATGGTAAAAAAAAATATATGGTAAAGTGCTCTCTAGGGCACACTTCTAGTGGAGAAATTGTGCTGAAGTGCCTCCTAGAGTGTCCTTCCAGTAGAGATAGCATGCCAAAGTGCCCTCTAAAGCCCTCCTATAGAGGAAATGTGTTAAAGTGCCCTCTAAAGTGCCCTTCCAGTGGAAAAATGTGGTGAAGTGCAGTCGGGGGTACCCTTATGAGTGAGAAACTGCCCTAAATCTAAACTAGGAATTGGAACTGTCTCAGCATAAATGTATCATGTCTTTAGTTGTGCTGGTATACTGCTGCATAAAGCCCTTTCTATTTTTTTGCCCCTGCTCCTTAGAAAGCCTTAATCCGTCATTGTGTCTTATAAACACTGTGTTCAGAGATCATTTTAGAGGTATCAAGAAATTAAAACTAAAAAGTAGAAGAAAGAGAAGGTTTTTTTTAATAGTTTAAACTGGCATAATGACATTGTGTTCAAGATTTCACTGCCCCGTAGCAAAAGAATGAACACAAAACCAATGACTCAACAATTACTGTGCCAAATGCCTCCAAAACTCATTTTCTAGCCCGTAGTCCGTTCAGAAACAAATCCTCCCCATCTTAAATGATCTGTGAATACATCAAAATTATGTGACAATCCTTAAATAAGGTTCCTAAATCTGGATACATTGCAAAACTACAAACTCAGCCTGAAATTTGTTTGCAGTGTGTTGCAGAAAAAGAGCAGGAATAATCCGACAACATTCCCCCTGCTAAACAATTCCCCTGCTAGACCCAAGTGCCAACCGTCCCATTACAAGAGAAGAAATATTGATCCAAAGTGTTTGCGCACTTGCATTCTACCAAACAGTGAACAGCTTGTGTCCTACTTAGGAAAGACACAGAGTGAATGAACAATCAGGTGTAACCTTTCATTTCTTATAAATGTCAGCACACTCATGACCTGAGGTCTTCTGCTTACAATAATAAACTGACTCAAAATTTAATGCGACAAGAGAGTTTAATTATTTATTATGTTTTTTATTAATCTTTCTGTGAGATTACTAATTAAACAGTGTGAAGTAGCGATAGCACCGATGGGAAGAAAAGAAATGTGACAACATGCGAACAGAATGCACCTTTACACCATGACGGCCTAGTCATAATAAAATACAGAGGTTCCGTTTTTGGAACAAACTGTTTCCAAGCCTTCACCCCGCCGCATAATGAATAGCTCCCCGATGATGCACAAGGACAAAACTTCAACGCAGGTTTAAACAAAATAAGAATAACCTGGGCTGACAATGACTCAGCCAAAGTAGTGACCAAAGGACATGAATGAACAAAAACAAGTCCTGACCAACCCCGTGCCACGTAATACACACAGAGTGAACAAACAAACAAGCTCCAAATACACACACACACACACACACACACACACAACATCTCTTAAGTCTAGCCCAAGGCTTTATCCCATTTTTTAATGCACTGAAAAGGTCAGGCTATCACAAACTTACTTGATGGAATAATGAGACGATGTATGAATACCTGAAACACTCTGACAGCCCTCGCTGTCCAAGCTGCTTACACACACTCTCAATTATGTTGTTTTGTTCGCGCGGCGCCGAGACGGAATAACTGCTGACATTTAGTGGGATTACAATAGTCTGATTACATTTACTGACATGAATAATAATATTATAGATTATGGCGTTCAAATACTGGAAATAGTTCATTTAATTTCATACTAGCAAACCAAACCAGGATCTCAAATATGTGAGGTTACTTGTGTGGATCTATTAGATATGTATTTGGTCCCAAATAGAAAAAAAAAAAGGTCCTATACATATACTGTATTTCATTATATGATCCACTGCAATTACAAGCTGTTCCGGAACAATTTGATTGAGCTGTGATCTAATGATAACACTACAGCAGGGAACACATAAATATAGTTATTAAGTCAAGGGACTACTTAGTAACTACTCAGTATCCTGTATCACTCTACTTGAGGGGGTTCATAGTTAATCAAGAATGACTCATGAACTAACCATTACATAATGATTTATTAATATAAGATCTCCCAGTCTGTTCTTTAGTAGCTCATCATGACTCACAGTTATTCAGGAATTACTCATTAATGAGTCATTATCAGGTTGTTCCTGATTTTTTCCTGACTTGTTCCTAAGTAATTATCACATTTTGTATACCTTATTATAAAGTGTTATTTAATTGAGATGTAGGTCAGATTCAACACAGTATTTCTGTGTTCATCACAGCCCCGTCCTCACCAAGTCAACATATTATCAACACCAGGCTGCTTTATTCAATTGTTCCATGGTCCAGTGTTGGCACTTTCAGCATTGGACGGGAGTCAGCACAGAGACTATCATAGTCAGCCAGAACCAGACAGAGTAACCCTGGCCCCCTGCGTGCATCAGTGAACCTTGGGCATCCATCACCCTATCACTGGTTGTCCTTCCTTAAACCACTTCTAGTAGGTACTTAGGGTTGGGTGATGCCTACCTATGACGATGGGTCTTTGTCTCGGCACCACGTGTTGGTACATTGTCTTTCTTAAGAAAATGATAAACACAGCTTTGAGACATAATGCAAGGAATAGCAACAGCAGCTTCTCCTTATTTTCTCCCCTGTACGTCAAAAACAGAACTTAGGAAACAACTATGTGGCAACTCTGAGGGGACACACTACCTTAAATACAAATCATAATGTTACAAAGGTAGGATCAGTCAAAACCTCGAAGAATACTAACCACCGCATGCCTGGAACACCCACAAGCCATTTTGGAGATACTCTTACTCAGTTGTCTAGCCATCATGATCAGTCAGATGTGCACGCAGCCCATTTTTCCTGCTACCAACACATCAACTTTAAGAACTGACTGTTCACTTGCTGCCCAATATATCCCAACCCTTGACAGGTGCCATTTTAGCAAGATGATCAATGTTGTTCGCTTTACCTGTCAGTGGTTTAATGGTGGCTGATCGGTGTGTCGTTTAGGTATGTTGATTTTCCAGTATGCATCGTTTAATGTTTAATCAATACTGACATAAAGAAAGAATAAAAAGAAGTACAGAAAGTCTCAGATCACACACTAAGCCTTTTAGCCTTCCAGCTTCAGTGTGTTGGAGGTGTGATTTGCTGTTCAAAAAGGATAAATTAACTGTGTGTCTTTGATTAGAGCAGGTTGAGTGGGAATGGAGCGATGGCCTTAGGGAGGAATGATGCAGAAAGAAATTACAACAACACCTGATATAACCCTGACTGGCTGGGCTACAACACAGGAAGGAGGGAGGGGTACATGCACTCTTTCTTCCCCTCTCTCCATCTCTCCGCACATAAGGCTGCACAGCCAAACACAAACTTCTGTGCCTCTGTCTCACTGCTTTTCCATCACACACACACCAATACACACAGCCTCTCTCTCAGCCCTGCCTCAGCTCACACACCTGCAATCACTGCGGAGCCTCTTTCAGAAATGGGTCGCTTGCTATTGTTTTCTTCCTCTTTTTTTTATTTTTTTTATTTCTTTCCTTAATGAAGAGATGGTTGAACTCATAATACGTGAAAAGCCACTGACCCAGTTTCCTGGCAGCGTGATCGCTGCTCCCAGCGCCACGTAAAGCATACAAAGGAGGGGAAAAAAAGCTTTTGATGATCGTGGTTTAATGACAAACATGACGCTCTCTGTATGAGCTGATCCAGTGTGGAATGAAACGGCTTTATTTACTCCAGCAAAGCTAAAGCTTGCTGAGTGGCTTGCGCATTTTCGCTTTCAAGTGCGGTGACGTTGTGTGTAGGTTTGCTCAGAGCGGTGTGTGTGAGCGTGGTGGGGAGGTTGAGATGCAGGGAGGTGTGGGGGCAGCGTTTACTGCTGAGCTTTGTAGAGGTGCTGTGTGTCTAAATGCTGCATTAATTTCATTGGGAATAATCATCTGCCTGGCAGCGGTCAAACACAGCTACTTGACGTCAAGTAGCTGATGCATTAAAGCTCATTTCATTTTCTACAGCTCTCTGTTGTTCTTGATGTACTTTCAGCCTGCATTTATATGGGATCAGTTTTGTCTGTTAATAGAAACACAAAGAAATATGAGTTCACAAACCATCCAACTATAATTGCAGCCCAAAATTATCTTTACAAAATATGACAAAGCAATACAAGATGAAATTTAAGGACATGTGATTTGCATCCGAAATTACAGCTTCAGCTTGACTGTCTTTTTTGGTTTGTGTTTGTTATTTTTGGTGTGCAATTCTCAGGTCTTTTTTTAATCTCTTCTGTTCCTTCATTTTTCTCTTTCAAAAGAACTGATGCACAACTGATTACCAGTTATTGCCAGAGCCGCTGGTCAGATCCTGCCAGCGACTCTGGAAAGCAGAGAGGTGTGAACTCGTCTGGTGTAATCCAATTCTCCTAAAGCCACCACACTCCAAGTTCAGGCGGTGTGCGCACACGTGGACGTGGCACCAAGCTAAGGAATATACAAACTAAGAGGTGGTCAGTAAAAAAAACTAATTGCAGTATGAAAAACGTGTTGGTCAAAAATTACAGGCGGAGACACAACAACTTCCATCTTTGTCCAAAATTTGAAGTTGCACGAATAATGGTGTGCTGTTGTTAAAATGCCATTACATTTTGTGTACACATTATTATGTGTACACACTTATTTAAGGCTCAAAACTCAAAGATTAGGACTTGTTGGTCTTAATTTGGGACTTGATTTGGGACTTACCTGTCTTGACTTAGGACTTGACTTGGGACTTGAGTGCAAACACTTGAGACTTATGGGTGACTTGCAAAACAACAAACCTGGTCCCACCTCTGCTGGATAGTGACCACAGATAAGTGATGCTATGGACATTTGGACAGTAGCACTCCCTAAAGTTGAAAATAATAAATAATACTCATTTTTAGTAACATTTTGTAACATTACTTTTGTACTTTCATGAATGGATCAAATTAATCCCATACTTTTACAGTCTGGCAAAACAGACAATGGCGAAGAGGACGTAATTGAAATTTGACCTTTAGCATGGAAATCGCCATAGATACCATTTGTTAGAGAGCCAGAGACCCAAACTGAGGCCCAAATCAGGCTCGATACAAATTATATTCAGTCTGATAGGTTGGGTAGGATCCCACTGTACTGCCCAGAGATCTATGTGCCAACATGTCCGTTATCCTAAAATCATCACAGGTGAAAAATGTGTTTGAAGAGGCAAGGCAGAGATTGTCAAACATGAACTGCGTGAAAAATGCAATCTGTTCTAACTTTAACCACATCTTGAATCAGGTCTAACTGTTCTTGAGACCTTTTTAAATTGGGTTTCAAGTTATTTTATTTAGAAATGTGATTAATGCACCTTCAGTTTGGTTATGTTTCCCACCGATCTACTTCACATCAGGTCCCCCTACTTTCAGTTTCTGTTTCACAAGTAAGAAAACCTCATTTAGAAATCCCATTTACATTTGTAATAATGCAAATTACAAAAATCCAGCTCTGAAAAATTACACTTCACTTCCCAACAATCTGTCACACAGTTCTCTACACTTGTGTAGATTTTTATGTTGAATTTCTGTGCCTTGCTGCCTTTACCAACAATCCAACAATCACCAGCCTGTCATGGGTTAAACATCACCAGTTTGGCTGAGTGAAACCTGTCAAGAGGTAAGATATTAAAAGGAACATGTTGGGTTGAATGATGGCTTTTTTAAACATCAGACTTTATCAGATAAGAGCGAAATGGTTGCAATGATTTATAATGTCCACACCTCCATGCTGGTAAAATTTAATTGGAGCCGGGGTGCTCCTCTGGCTTAGTGGACTGGAGAAATCTAGTATCATGACCTCACCATCTGAGCATGTCCCAGCTTTGCCAGTAAAATGAATCTTTTTCAGATAATAGTGGAAAGGTCAGGTCCTGATTGTCTGGCCATGTCTTGAGCAGCAGATAAAAAACTTAAGTGTGTCTCAGTCTAACATCACTTTGAACAGACAGACATGGATCAGCTCTTTTCATAACACTGTGAACAATTTGATCATCTAAAGGACATGAGGTGCCTGTGAAAGCCTTGAATTTTGGCTGTTTTTAACTCCAGCTGAAGGTTTACACAGTGTTTGATGCCCCTGAAACTCTCCACTGGATAAATTCGAAAAGGTCAAGCTAAAACTGAGGCTCTTTACTTTGTGTCTGAAAAGTTGACATTTGAGATGTACAAGGCTTTCACCTGATAGCTGACATTTAAAAAAAAAAAAAAAAATCAAAATCAGCTGGCATACACCTGCACATTAATGCACAGTAACAAGATTGCACGGCTTGGGGGAAAAAAAAGTATTCTGAATGACGATGGACTAGACTGAAAGGTAATAAATCAAAACTTGGAGCTGAAAATGCAGAGGACTTTTTAGGTTAGTTTCTGTGTATGTGTTGTTTTGGGAGTCACTGGCAATCAACCTACTCTATCATTTAGGTTCAAGGACGTGTTGCTGTTTTTCCTACTGTCACTTGATGAGTCGGCATTTCCGAGTTAGAGGATAACAAAAGTCTTTAGTACAGTGAGTGAAAACATGAAGAAAGCCAGTAACAGCAGCGTTAGTGTTTCCTGGCATGCTGCAGCTGCAGGTATAAAACTGACTCTACAGTCTGTCTCCTCTCAGTGACATCAAGACACAGTACAGCAAAAGCTGCCACTATGAATTGTGTATTGTTTTGATTCAATGAGCAATCCTATCTCATAAGTCTTACTGTACTCTACATTTTACTTGTTTTTAATTTACAGAGTGGTTTATTGCAACATGAGCAGTCACAGTTTTTCTGTAGGTTTTTTTGTTTTTTTCTTTTCTTTTTTTACTGAGTGTTGCAATAAGTAAAGCAGCACTAACAGTATATGGTAGGAATATAAAGTAGGGAGCTTGTATAACACACACACTCACACACACACACACACACCTGTCTCTT
>JAJHUR010098053.1:0-14350 GCA_027495735.1 Lutjanus campechanus
CAGGCTAAGATACAACACACACAATCAAACAGAGTAACATCAGTTCACAGAGTTAGATTATATGGATCTCCTCCTATATTAGTAAGAGTTTAAGTTTCTGTCATAACAATATTAGATATACCTTTGATGACACATTTAATCATGTCAGCTTCATTAACTGTTTATATCGATTGTTTACACCAGAATGATCTGATATAAATAGGGTTAAAAAAAAGACTTATATTGGGAAACTAGAGAACATCATCATCACATGATCTCACATTAACCAACCATATCAGTAGAAGATAAAGATATGTTCAACCTTGCAGCAGCACAGGGACACAAATAGAGGAAAGTGGGAAATGAGTAATTAGATATATATATAAAATAATGATGAGAATAAAAATGAAAATATTAACTTTAACAGAGCAACTAACCTCAAAATTACGAGGCAAACGGTATACATACAGTACCCACAGACAGTGTTAAAGCCACTGGAAACTTGGCTTGAAATAGTAAAAATACATATGTGAAATCTAAGCTAAGTTTAGTTACTCAGTAAGCATCCACAAAAATATGAATGAAAACAAACATTTATAATTATTAGAAAACCCAGGTTCGAAATTAGCTAATGTAGCAGTTTAGACCATTTTTCAAGAGTGTGTGGGTGTGTCAGCTCACGTTTGATTGACAGCTGCCTTCCAACATGGAAGCTAAGTAATGTCCTGCTGTGGACCGCTGTAGACGCAGATTACAGCAAAATGTATTTTAGCACCTAAACAAACAAGTTTAAGTGTACGCGGTGTTAAGAGTGTGTTTGCTGTTCATGTTCAAGCCACCGTCACTGCTCTCTTTACAACCACCAGACTCCACGGACAGAAACCGTCCTTTTATCTTGCAAGGACACAGGAGTAGTTTGTGTTTGTGTTTGTGTGTGTGCACACTAAGGTTACTTGCAGCAGATTGAGGCAGCGGTAGACCAGCAACTTCAGTGCCCTGCAGTGGGGAAATTAATGTTTTGTGGCTATGAAGAGAACAGACAGTGGCTTCAGTTTGCCGTCTAACAGCAAAGTAAAGCGAGGACAGTGTTTCTAAATGTAGTGCACACTCAAACCAATATTGTTTTCAGCAGGGTTAAATAACTGTTTGTGTTAAAGGAGTGATGTAACGGCTTCAGCTCCCTGTTCAGAGAGCAGCTGCAGCAGCAGGAGAAGAGGAGTTTTGTTTCACCCACATAGTAACTGACATCGATTTTTTATGATTGGTTTGTGGAATTAATTGCTCAATTTTCATAATGAACCTCAAGCACAGCCACGCCCAGTTCAAATCCAAAATAGTAAAGTGTGCAAAAACGATGTTGTAGAGTATGGGATATAGAATATAATATCAGGTGAAATATAGCAATATAATATAATATAAAATATAATACAGACCAGCAACTCCTGTGTTCTCTGAGGTAAAATTACTGATTTCACCTAAGGAGTTTGGTTGGTTTGGAGAGAGTGATATTTGGCTTATGTAACAACAGTTTCCTGTCTGAAAAAGTTGTCTGATAGACAGCTAAAGCACTGAAAATATTCTAAATATAGCATACTCTTAAAGTGATACTGATTTTCTTGAGTGGACTTTTCTCAAGTGGCAAAAATACCTTTTGCTGACCCTGTCCACAGCAGTACATTGCTTCACCTCTGTGCTGGTGGGTCAAAACACACTATAAAATTGTCCAGTCAGTGTGCGTGTCACTGTCAAACACATCATCACAGGTTTGTAGATGATGTTACTGAGTAAATGACATGTGTGCCGAATGTGTTCCATTAAACACCTGCTTTTAGAATGGAGTTTGGTTCATCGGCACCAAAACAGCCAAATAAAGTGCCTTAACAATATAAAAAATGACAAATGTCTGGAATGCATTACCTGTACATTCACTGAGGTAGCTGTTTATGTCAAATTGGTCCACTTTGATGGAGGCAGACGGAAAGTACCCCTATTTCTTTAATTTTGTCTGTATACAGCGTCACTTGTTGATGGCATATTTGCTCACCTAACTGGCCAGAGTAATATGATTGTCTTATTTTATGCGCTTAAACAGGCAAAGACCTCAGAATTAGTATTGACAGCCAGTCAAATTAGAGTGGTTGTTTTCACCCAAAAAGGGGTGTTGGCATGACGCAGGAGCAAAGAAACCGCACGGGTGGCTCTCATCCATTCCTATTTAGAAAAATAGAGCCATAGTGTCAAGCAAGGTTATGTTGTCGAGCCACATTTTAGTGATTAGTACCAATTTCAATTTAAGCTCTCAGATTATTAAAAAACATTGGAAAATGTGCTCAAAATGTCTCTGCATGGCTAGATACCACCATGGAAATAGTGGAAAAATATGTCCTTTTGGAATTTGGGTGAACTGGCCCTTTAAACTGTATAATTTGTCATTACGTTTGCATGCAGGCTGATTTATCTCTAAAACTTGTACTTAAAGGCTAAATAAATAAATTACACATTCTCTAACTGATCATTTCACAAGTTGCTAACACAGTTAATCCTCCAGCAACACAAAATTATGTTCCCTTGATGAGCTGAACACACTGTACTTAAAACCAGGCCCTGCGTGATGATGGGAAGACGCGTGACATCTGAAGAAAAAAGGTGTCACAGCCACATAAATACAATTTCTCCCCCAAAACAATCAGTGTGTAACTCCAGCAGACCCGTGGGAACAGTAATTGTGGTGATTATGCTTAAATTGATGCTTCACAGCGATTCCTGTGTCTCCTGTATTGTAATTAGTTTTTTTTTTTTCCTCGACTGAAGTTTCTTTTAAATGCTTCTTTGGAGCATGGAGACTAATGACTACATGTGTCCCCACTGAAATGTTCAATCAGCGGCTCATTAGGGGGACAGACACATTCAGCTCTGCTGATTTGATTTTTCACTTTCCTTTTTGGTGTCCCACATTTATCAATCTACAGTCCAGAGGAGACGAGGAGCGAGAACCTTCTGTCAGGTTACTTAACGCCCGCATTCTGTGCTCTGACTTTAAGTACGGGTTAAGAAAGAAAGGTTCCAATATGTTTTTTCCTGTAGAGCTGAGGTTCTACCCAGAACCATTTCCTTCTGAAGAACCCTTATTTGATTAAATGGTTCATCAGAAGTTTTATGTGAATAAGGTTCCATTAAGAACCCTTTCCATCCAAAGAACCCTTTCTGGAAGAGTTCTCAAAAGAGGTTGAAATCCTTAAAGAACTTTTCCATCAGGGGTTCTTTGTGTCATAATACGATAGTGTTCTCAGCAGAACCCCCGACTATGTTTTAGATAAAACCCCTAGAATCTAAAAAGATTCTTGGTAGAGCCCCCTGAGTGGGTTCTCGTTGAAACCTTTGGAATGTGAAAGGTTCTCTGTAGAATCCTCAGTATGTTTTAGATAAAACCCCTGGAACATAAAAAGGTTCCCAGTAGAACCCCCTGAGAGGTTTCAAGATAAAACCCTTGGAATATGAAACAAGTTCTTAGTAGAACCCCTTGGGTGTGTTCTAGATAAAACCATTTGAATAAAAAAGCTTCTCAGTAGAACCCACTGAGTATATTCCAGATAAAAACTTGGTATATAGAAAGGTTCTGGATAGAACCCCCAGAGAGGATCCTGGGTGGAACCATTACACCATTGAAGTGTTCTCTAGGTTCTGGGTGAACCCATTCACAGATGGTTCTTGGACCAACCCTTCATGTTGGATTTTGTTGGGAAGGGTTCCTTCATAAAAGGTTTTTTCAGGAATCATAAAGGGTTCTCCTATGGGGACAAGCTGAAGAACAATTAATGGTTCTAGTTTAGTCGCTGTTGGATGTGTAGAAGTTCATACAATATTTCAATAGTTGTTATACAGAAAAAATGATACCATAATAATTCAATTAGAAGAAAATTGGATCAAATAAACTTTTCTCAATTTATCAGGAATCTCCACGAGTCTCCTGCAGACATGATCAATATGGATTTTCCAAGTCATTTGTTAATATGAAAAATTTTCCAAGAATTTTGTACAAGGTACAAATTTCCTGCATCATTTATGAATTTTCTGTCCACATTGTTGGAGCAGGAACTGTTTTTGTTGCAAAAGATCATGAATTTTGGTGAAACCATTTAATAGTTTAGGGAGATGATTTTTACGTGTCATTACCGATTTAAATCAAAAATAACAAAGGGCCGAGGACAGAACCCTGTGGTACCCAAAACCATATTCTTACATTCTTCATCCATTAATGACTAAATTGCTCTTTGTCTTTTAAATAATTAATAAACCACTCGAGAGCAGGTGTCTGCCGTTAGCATCTTTATTTCCAAGAGTGTGAGATATGATGTGATGTTAATGAATTTTAAAATGATCCTTTTATAGCTTTAAATGTAACATTAATATGAATTCGTTGAAACCGAAATGTTGACAGAACACTGCAGCTTCGAGGCTTTGGGATCTACGCGGCGCTGTCACTCAGAGAGCAAGGAAAAACTAATCACTGCAGATTCTTTGAAAGGCTGTGCTTTCATCACATTGTTTACCTTCCATTTTTGTGTCCTTTTAAAAGAGACACAGTGCCCTGAGGGCCGTCTCGCAGGTGCATTTAACAATTGACTCATGCTTATGTTCCTCCGGTAGTGAAAGCATGCACAAAAGGGAACGCGCAGAAAGAGCATTTATGGTGAGCCGCTAAGAAAAAACCTCCCACCAGCCTCTAATTAGCATTTGATTGCACTTTAAAAAACACTCAAGTGCATTAAAAAGTGATCACACAGTCAAAATGGAGATCGGCTTCATTAATAGTGACTCAGAGGTAAAAAGCTTGTGCATTCACGCACACATTTTGCTCCTGGCTGCACACTCTTCACAAACCCACTGTTGTGATTTATTTGTGATACAGATGCAGAGGCTGTTGACAGGTTAAAACGAGTTAATATAAGGTAATAAGTTAAAAGGGGTGAGGAGAAGGTGAGTGCTGTTAAAGTGCTCCGCTGTCCTATTCGCCACCAATTTGCCCCCATAAAGCCTTGCACTAAAACAGACTCCATCTGACATAGTGGCATATTAGCGGAGCAAAAAGACACATAAACCGCAGTGATTCATGCACACAAAAGCCGCTTGCCAAGTCTCTAGACGCTCCTAATGAAGACCTGTATGTGACAGCGAGCACACAATAAAGCGCGGTGAGCAGAGTGCCAGGCCTCTCCGCCTGCAGAACACTTTGCATCTACATCAGCCCTCCGTCCGTCCAATGATTATAAAAGCCGGAGTGGAGTCTGGAAATCAGAGAAGTGCCTCTGTGTGTTTGTGTCTTTCTGTTTTCTATGAACACATTGTTCATTCAAGGAATTTACTCGCATTTAGAAAATTGAATCTGCCTCTTTTTTCATGATTTGCGTGGCCACCACAGTCGAACCTGCTGATTTGCTCCCTGATACATCCTACATTATGTTTGCATGAGTTTATTTCCCTTCAGAACACATTAGTCACTGTATTCTTGGAGTGATTAAAAAGAATTAGAGGAATGATTATTCAATTAATTGACTAGTTGATTGATTTATTGTTCAGTTCAATCATTTTTCGAGTAAAATGCCAAACAATTTATGGCTCCAGCTTCTTAAATGTGAAGAATAGCTCCAGTTCTTTGTCTTAAATGATAATAAATTGGACTTTTTGACTTTTGGTCAGACAAAATTCAACATTTTGGAGACACTGTGTTCAGCTTCAGGAAATTTTGATAGCCAGATTGAGGCTTTTTGCTCATTTTTGACATTTTATGGACCGAAAGATTAATTGAAAACTGATTAAAATAAGCGGCAGATTTATTGGCATTAGTTGTTACCATAATAATAATAACAATAATAATAATAATAATAATAATAATAATGATAATAATAATAATAATAATAATAATAATACTATACTTATGTTCCATCTGTCAAACCTTCATTCATTCATCAAGACATATCTGAAGCACCACAAATCAGATTTCAAATTGTGTTAGAGGTTGAAAAGTCTGTATTTTTTTAAACTTAAGTTGGACAGAGTGCACATTTTTCCAAAGTTTTGAACAGATGAAGATTAATTTAGTAGTTGATTGGCAGAAAATAAATAGGCAAATATTTTGAGAATCAATTAATCATTTGAGTCAGTTTTCAAGCACAAATGCCAAAACATTTTATCGTTCTAGCGTCTCAAATGTAAAGATTAGCTGCTGTTCTTTGTCTGACATGATTGTGAGATGTCTGTTGATTGGCTAAAACAAACATTTGGGAGACATCAGGTTGAGTTTCAGGAAAATTTGATAGTGATTTTTCACCTTTTTCTGACATTTTATGGACTAAACGATTAATGAATCAAATAATTAAAATAACGGTTCCATCTACATTCATCAAGACGTATTTGAATAATCACAAATCAAATGTAGAATATTAAAAGCAGATTTTAAATTGTGATGGAGGTTGGAAAGTCTATTTGAATTTCAAGTTTATACTGAGTTTACAGTACTTTTTTCCCCAAAGTTTTCAAAATAGAAGCTAATCATTTCAATATTTTTTCAAGCAAAAATGCCAAAATACTTGATGTTTCCAGCTTCTCAAATTTGAAGATTTGCTGTTGTTCTTTATCTACTGTCACAACTGAATATCAACAGAAGATGAAAAGGCAAATATGTTGATAATTGATTCTTCATTTCATTTTTCAAGCAGGAAAACATTTGCTGGCTTTGGCTTCTCAATTTTGAGGATTTGTGGCTTTTAAAAAAAAATCTTTTAGAGAAGAAAGAGACAGTAAACCGAATATCTGTGACTTTTGGATTGTTGACAAGACAAAAGACATTTGAAGTGTCATTTGCAGAAACTTTTATTGTCATTTTTCACAATTTTGTTACATTAATGAGCAAAAAATCATCAGTTTCAGCCCCTGTAAAAGCCATCACTTACATCACCATGCACTTTTCCCTTTTTATTTCTCCTTCAGCAGGTTCAACATTGGAAAAATTATCCTAATGAACTCCATCTGTCAGTATTCTGTATACCATATATAATCTTGCTCCAGCTCTTCACATGATCTTTATACTGGATGAAGCGTTCAAACCCAAGACTGTGCCGTATGTAACACCAGTCCATAAACTAGAAATATTTAAAAAGTGCACTTTTGTACACATTTTACCAGAATTCATCCTAACATGTGGTTCTCCACCACAGTTTAAATGTAAGAATGTCAGTGAAGCAATATAAAAACCCTCCTGCATGCAGAATAGAAAATCCCAATTAAGTACATAAGTATTACCAATGTAAAGTAAAGTATCTAAAGTATTAAAAGTTAAAGTAAAAACGGCCCCTGTTACTGATATGATTCTATCAGACATTGTTAGATTGTTAATATTGATGCATCAATGTGTTTTACTGATGTAAAGCTGCTCGAGGTGGAGCTGTTTACTTTATAGACTTAGCTAGTTTAGTCCAGTGATTCCTAACTGGGGTTTGAGTCCTTTCCAAGTGACACTCTGAGATGATTAATGAGAGAGGAAACAATAAAAAAATGCAGAAAGTTGCGCCAATTTTCCTGACGTTTTTCTTCAATCCTCTTTTTTTTTTGCAAAATATTTGATAATTTTACCAATTTGGGCCTGAAACTGTTATTTATTTTATATTTAAATGAAGCTATGTGAGAAGTTTAGAGTTGGAGTGTCTCTTTGGTATAACTAACAAATCTGCAATACTGAGAAGGAGACACAACTGCATACTGATTTCTTAGGTCATAATCAAGAAAAGGTTGGAAACACTGGTGTAATCTTAAGTGCTTTACATTGTAAAAAATGATCAGACTGTTTTTATATAAAGTATTTATGTGAAAAGTAACTAGTAAGCAGGGCTGCAGTTTATCACAGTTTTATCAAAATTGCATTATGGCCAAGTGCAATATCCAAATCAGCTTTTAAATGTGTGGCACAGCGGCGCAGTATAATGAAGCAGTGTAGTGCTGCAGAAATGTCCTTGTTCTCCAGATATGAGAACACATGTTTTTCTTTGGTACAGACCCCAACAAATGTCACATCATCATGATTTTAACAGGGTTTTTTTTCAGTGAAACTGAAAATTGTAACGCAAAAATGATCACTCCACTAACTGTATCACGTACCACCATTGCAATTTCAGTCAAAATAATCACAATATGACTTTTTTCTTACCACATCTTGCAGCCCTGGTACTAAGTATAGCTGTCAGATAATTTTAGTGACATAAAAAGTACAATATTTCCCTCTGAAATGCGGTACAGTAGAAGTATAAAGTTGCACAAAATGGAAATACTCAATTACATTCCACCACTGAAAATCTTGTAGGGTGCTGGATGAAATGTTTGGAAAAATAATCAATTTTAAGACAGAATGTTGGGATTTTCTGATGAGTAAACAATAAAAAATAACCCACAGATTAATCATTAATTAAAGTAATTGTTTGTTGAAGCCCTAAGACATGATTATAAGACCCAATGTCTGTTTAAGGGCACTCTGAAAACTGTATTTGTATTGATAGAAAATTCAGACTTATGCTCTATTTTTATCGCTTTACTGTTCTACATACTTCAATATTTCTTTGATTTCTCTGAATTGACAGTTTTCAGAGGACCTTTGACAGAGCAGTTGGTTCGACTTCGGATCCAAACACATCAGACAGTAAACGGAGCTGCTTTGGCACAATGAGAGTCAGTTTTGTCCCACTAAGTGCAGTTTGCGTCAGTCATCAGTATCCTAACCTAAAATGTCACAACTGTATAATGTTTAACTGTGTCCCGCTCTGCAGAGCGGCGCCATAACGCACTGCTCTCTCATCTGAATGCTAATTTGCTATTTAAAAATCCTCCCTTTGCACGCGGTGGGGGTGTAGGGCGGCGGGGGGGTGGGGACTGGATGAATTTGCTAGAAATCACAGATGTAGAGAGCATCAAACCTGGCCTCTCCTTCTCCCGCAGCTCTGAAGGCTGCTTAATTAACCCCCAGGCCGGCCGGCGGGGCGGGCTGGTGGGCAGGTTTCCTGGCAGCGCATGGCCACAGGCGGTGGACCCTGCTCTCAGATTTAAATGCGCATCTCATTTCCACGGTGCTGAACACGCACATGCAGCAAAGGGGGGGAGAGAAAGGGAGAAAGGCAGTGTTGCAACCTCAATTCTCCTCCCAAATCCAGCATCTAATCCCCTGAGATGGTCTTTGAGGGGGCGGGTCGGCCAGAGTCACTTTTGGGGAGTTAAATGCTTTGGAAAGATCCTTTTGTTTGCTCCACGCACACAGCGGCGATCTTTTGAGGCAACTTAAATAGAAAGTGACTGGCCTTTAATTGGAGTGGTCTGTGAGCAGTTGTCATATGGAAATATTTGAATAGAGATCGTGTGCAGCACTTCACCCAAATCCACTGGCGCTCTGGAGGGTTTGAGGGCAGCGCTGAAGCTGAGGGATTAGATAAATGGACTCAATCAGCCTATTAACACTTTAACCGGCTAGCAGGAACATGCTGGTTAACATTTGAAAGGATTTGAAAGCCTGGCCCACTTGTGCGGCCACCTTTGTCACCTTTGTTAATAACAGATGTGTCATAATACTGAGGGATTACACGAGAGGAGGCTGTAATCCTGTTAGGTTAAGATTACAACTGTGATCTGGGCCTGATGGTGTGGATTGTTTGAGTTTTTGGAGGTTCACAGAGAGGACTGAATATTTGGATGAGTGTCAATTGTTCCATTTACTTTCATAGATGATTTCAGCTCGCAGGCCCGACAAGGTTCCACGCTGCGTTTGTTTGAGTTCATCATCTTCAGTCATGGTTCTGTGTTTTCATTAGTGTATAATCACCTGGAAATAGAAATAAAGGTGCTAACTAGAACCATCTGTAAAAAGTTTCACCCAGAATCCCCTATGAGAGATTCTACAGAGAACCCTTCTATGGTGTAATGGTTCCAACCAGAACATTCTCTGGGGGTTCTATTCGGAACCTTTCCGCCTTCAGAGGGTGCTAACACTTGTTGGTTTTCTCTGCTTACACGTTGTCTTGTTTTTAGAGTTGATACCTTGATACCTTGTCTCTAAATACACAAAATGTGTGCTTAAAGTGCTAACAAACTGAGAACCTTTTTATGTTCTAAGGGTTTCATTTTCACCCACATTCTGATGGTTCTACAGAGACAGATTTAATATTCCAAGGGTTTTACTTAGAAACCACTCAGGGGGTTCTACCAAGAACCCTTTTATATTCCAAAGTTTCTATCTAGAACACACCCAGGGGGTTCTAATGAGAACCTTTTTATATCCCAAGGGTTTTTCTAGAACACATCCAGGGGGTTCTACCGAGAACCCTTTTACGTTATGGGTACAAAGGACCCATGATGAACCCTTGATGAAAGAGTTCTTCAAGGATTTCATCAATCCTTGTAGAACTCTTAATGGAACCCTTAGTCTTAGAAACCTTGATAAACTCTATCTTCAAAAAGTGTTCTTCAGAAGCAAATAGTTCTGGTCAGAACCTCAGTCCTTCAGGAAGAACCCTTTTGGAACCCTTATTTCTAAGAGTGTGGGTTCTTCTACACACTTGATTGCGATCTGCACGCTCACCACTAGATGTCACTAAATCTTACACACTGGTCCTTTAAAGATTTATGGAATTGTTAATAAAAACATTAAGAAATAAATGTAACGGGCCTATTCAGAAATATATAAAAACAAGATCATTACACCACACAAAAGCATAAAAAATGACTAGGTGTCCTTTAACAAATTGACCTTTGACATCTTTGTCACCAGATGTGTCATAATACTGAAGGATTCCAGGGGAGGAGGCTGTGATCTTGTTCAGATTACTGCAGTGATCTGGGCCTGATGTTGTGGATTGTTTGAGTTTCTGAGGTTCACAGAGAGGACTGAATATTTGGATGAGTGTCAATTGTTCCATTTAGTTTCATTCCTCATTGAAGATGATTTCGTATCAGCTCGCGGGGCCTGACAAGGTTACACGCTGCATTTGTTTGAGTTTGGCATCTCTAATCATGGCGTTTCCAATTGTGTGATTTATGTTCACCGTCCAAATGCGGGCTATGATTACGGGCCCGGTGGCGAGTGCAGTTTGGATGTCTGTGGTAGGCGAGCGGGGGAGTAAATGGGCGTTTTATTTATCACCGGTGCCACAGCCCCCCGGAGCGGAAGAGCGCCCTCCCAAATTGAAATATAGCGGAGTTTACTCTCCTGATTAGGGCTCTCTCCGCCGTGCTCAGCCCAAGGCTATCATCAAACTGAGAACAGCAGCTCTGACACCTAATTGCGTCTGGATTAATGTGGCCCGGACTGACAGCAAAGCTTCCCTTTAAAGCAGCCTGTCTACTTCCTTTGTAAAGAAAATTCTGCCAATGAATTTATGGCCTTTAAAAGAAATAAAGCAGATTATTTATTTAATTTATCTGAATATGTAATTGGTTAAGATTTTGGTTTGTTTATATGCTTCAAGATGAACAGTATCACATGTTTGAGGGGGCAAATATAGATTAATAACATTTTGAAAAATAATTGATTTTTTTCTTTCATGGGTGCAGCTGGAAGTCATATGTCAGAATCAGAAGATTACCATGTGGGTTTTTCCAGAAACAAGGAATTTGCTTTGGTATACTGGTGGGAAAATTTAAAAAAAATTAAAGCTTTTGCTTTTTGCTCAGAGAACAGTTAAAATCAGTTAAGCAAGTCTTCAATAGTGTGCAGCATAAAACATTCAACAAAACACTCAAAAGCAAATAAAGATCTAGACAAAATATATTCAAATATAAGCAACTTATATAAATAAAGATAAGCAATATTTACAACTATAAGCAAATTATGCACAAAGATAAGCAAAATATATACCAATATAAACAACATATATACTGTATATAAACATAAGCAAAATGTATACAAAGCTAAGCAAACTTAATGTAAAGATAAGCAAAATAAACAAGATAAGGGTTAAAAACAGGACAAAATCAAGACAAAGTGACAGCATGATGGTAAAGCAGCAGCATATGGGATGTTAGTGCAAAACTACAATGTGCAATATGGGTTGCTTTGTACAAATCAAGAAACATAAATCAAAAATGACAATAACATCTGAAAGCAATATTGTAGAAACAATGAAAGACAAGATGTGCAACATGGCCATTATTTAAATGAAAGGGTTTGTGCAGGAACTGTAAAATATTGTCCAAGGAGTGTGTGAAAGTTTACAGTATGAAGTGTAAAGATTATACCCATGTATACATGTCACCTACGTGTTTCAAGATAATAGTCTACAAGACTTAAATTGCTCACGTATCACAGTATCAATCTGATTTCTTTCTGAAAATATACAATATGTAATTTATTATATGTCATACGAGCACTGGTTGCAGCTGTTATTTATCTCTGCTGGCTCACTAATCAGGTTAAGAATAAATACATGCACATTAAATGGGAGTAGAAATAAAAAGTAATGTTAATGTACAAAACTAATAATAATCAGAGGTTATACTTAAATCTCCAGTATGTTAGATTTGCAGGGGGTTATTGACAGAATATAGCAGAAATAGAATATAATATTAGTAAGTATATTTCCATTAGTGTGTGTGAGTGCACTGTCATTTTTCTACAGTTGCTCAGAACGGACAAACCAAACAGTGGCAGTAGATAAAGCCTTTTGCGTTTTTCACAGGTTTTGCTGCCACTGTAGGTTCTCCTGCATGCTTGGAAGGGGACTCTGATCTGGACCAGGACCTAAAGACATGAGCTAAAAGACTCAATAAAATAACAATGACTAAGAATATCCAAAAATCAGTTATCGAAGAAGGTAAACACGCCACACCTGACAATCTTTTTTGTGTTCACATCACTGTAGAGAAATGTGTGTTCTGCATTCGATCGAACCGGTAAAGGAGCAGTTCCTCCAGCTTTTCTATCATAAACTGCAAAGCAGCCAAAGTAGCTTTACTCTTTTTGGTCAAAAGCCTCAAAATCTTCACTGCTGCCATCTAACTGAGGCCAAAGATGGAGCGCTCAAGGTTGCACACAGTAGCTGAACTATCAAGTATCAAGACTTTAGGTTTACTTGGATACAATGTGGATAAATATATCAGTGGTGGAAGAAGTACTTTGATATTTGAATTAATCAAAAGTAGCAATACCACAGTGAAGAAGTACTTCCAAGTAAAAATCCTGCATTCAAAAGTCCAGAACTGTTAGCATCAGAATGTACTTTTAGTACCAAAAGTATAACAGCTGTTTCACACTGCCAGCAGAATGGCGGTGCAGCACGTCAAGCTGCCTGTCATTTTACTCCAACTCCATTGAGAACCCACAGAACCAACCCGTTCATGTGCTCACCCACTGCCTGACTGAGAACTAAAACCAGTTCAGGTTCAGGTCATTCAGAGCTCTTTATGTTTCCTCACCTCGACAATCACTCGTTCCTCGTCGATTTCTCAACTGAATTATTTCAACTAAAGGATGATAACAAACGGGATGTGCTGTGAGTAGGGCGAACTTTGTTGCTAGGGTGGTTGCTAGGCAATGCAAATGGGGAACAACCTGAAAAGGGAATCCCAAAGTCTTGGCCAAAAGAAAAAGGTGAATGATATCATGCACCCAGTTAGACTGATACATATTTGGAAAGGGACATAATCATGTGTATTTTAGGCCAGAAAAAATAAAAGAAACACATATGATTGAAAGAATTTGTGAAGGACATCATTTTAAAGCAGTTAATGTGTTTTAACGCTATTTTGCGTGGCACAGCAAGCTTACAGCATGCAGCAAAATTAGAACTCTATTCTATATTTGCTGCATGCTGCAAACCTGCTGCAGCTGCAACATGCTGCGTTCATATCTGGAGTAAATACACACAATCCACTACCTGTTTATTTAACGTGTTTTGACCGCTGCGGAAGCTGCACAGCAAACGTACGTACAGCAGTTGTCTGAATCGTTGCGGCTCTAAAGTAAAGGCTCATTTTTCTAACACAAAGAATTTTTGTTTTTGACTGAGTATCAATGTACAGTATCAATGTATTGATGATGGTCAGGATTAGTTATATTTCTTCACATCAAGTTACACATTTGAATAAAGCTCTGAGACCAAACACGGCTTTTCCTCACATAAATAAGTTTACATTTTCTGTAAACTATCTATCAGTATATAAGGCAAAGTAAACAGAATGCAGATCTAAATTAGCTCACACAAACACTGAGACAATTGCAATAAAGAACTTAATTAAAATGGTAATGGGTATATGTATAAGAATAACAGCATCATGGGGGTGTGCAGAGAGAAGATAAGAATAGTTAATCTGATGTGATTTGTTGACTTGTAGTAACAGAAAC
>JAJHUR010098054.1:0-10817 GCA_027495735.1 Lutjanus campechanus
TATATAATGATTATTCAAGACTGTACCACTGTGTTCAACTTAGTCATATATATACAGTATATGACTAAGTTGAACACAGTGGTACAGTCTTGAATAATCAAATTGAAGACATCAACATATGGCTGACCTGATAATAGTTTCCACTGCTATTACTCAGTGGTAGGAAAAATACTTTCAGTTGTATGCACTTTACAGCACTTTACAGCACAGCACTGTCAGCAATTTACAATATGTAAGCTTTGTATTTAATTGTACACTCTAAATGCTACTCTGCAAAAAAACACTAAAGCATGTGATTTTGTCATATAAACAGTATAACCGTGTTAAATGTTATCACACCTGCCATGGCTCCAGTGTTTGCAAGGTGGCACAGCTGTGCCCGCTGAAAGGCCCTCTCCCTGGCTCACACTGTAGCATGTAATCAAGGGCATACGCAAGAGCATACACAGCCTTGTACACATTATACTCTGGCCTAAGGTTTGAAATGTCCAAGAGTTCAGCCTCAGCATCCTCTAGATCTTCCTGTCCAGTGCATAATACCCCCCCAGTTTCTGTACCTGTTGGAGGTGGTGCAAATCTACACTGAAATGTGTATTCCCAAAACTGGTTCACCTGAAATACATTTAAAACTGTGTGTTATTAATATCGGCCATATATAATTTTTGCAATTACCATATCAGATTGCATGATAAATCTCTCACCATGCTATTTCCATAGCTACCGTTGTGGTGCAGATCAGGACGAATTTGTAGGAGGAATTCCCTGAACCCTGGAATTTCTCCTCGTCTGATGGCAATGCCCAGTGTGCCAGCCAGGTATGGCAAAAGGTGGGTTGTCTGGAGCTCAGTCGTCCAAGATTCACTAGTCATCCACTGTAGGCCTGTCAGATTCTGCCTCACCACCTGTGTATTATATCAAATATATAAATCCATACTGCCATGCCATTAAAGTAATGTCTAGTTTTCTGAATTGTACAGTTCAACCATTTGATGTCTTGTCTTACTCATTCATACACAGGTTTAATTCTATATTTTAAACAGTATAATGAGCAAAGAAATACATCATCATAACTGGAGTGAATGATCACATTCTAAAACTGTGTCAAACAAATAAATAATGTGATTTATATACTTCAATACATTTGGCCAAGATGTTATTGTCACTTAAAACCTTTCAGTTTAACAATTACACATTGACAACATCAATTTCTATACTTCTATTCATGCCCAACCTCTTCCATGAGGTTCATCATGTTACTCTGACGTGCAAACACAATGATCACACGAGCTGTGGATTTCTTCATCACACCCACAATCCTCCGTAGTTCAGCTTGGTCATTATCCAAAGGCAAAACCTCTAAGTAGGCCAGACAACCTTGACCAGACTGAATAAAGTCAGATTGGAAGGATCGGGCAGCGTGAAGTCCATAGTCATCATCACTGATCAGTAGACCTGCCCAAGTCCAGCCAAAGTGGTTGAGAATCTGAATCATAGCACGGACCTAAGTGAATACAGAGTGAAAGGATTAAAGCATGAGCTGAAATAATCTGTCATTAGAAAACCTGCTAAACAGGTTCAACAATTGAAATGGTTTAATTATTGCCTTTCAGATTTATCAACTGAGAACAAGTAATATGTAATTGAATGTGATTGTTGTTACACAATCAGAATCAGAATCAGAAACAGTTTTATTGCCAAGTTTTCACCTACAAGGAATTTGTTTGCGGCATATTGGTGCATACAAACATAATATAGAATATAAATAAAGAATGAGGCAAGTACTGTTGGTAAAAACAGCATAAATAGAAAAAAAATAAAAGAGCATAAACAATAAAAACACAAGAGAAAAAAACAATGTGACTAAAAATGTACCATGTTCTATGTAATATAGAAGAACAATATTTACAAATGTTACTGATAAAAGGGATATATTTGTCAATGCATTAAAGAATTGTACTTTCTGATCAATGTTTAACTGTGCATGCACTGAATTTTCATTTCCTGATAGATGGTCACCTGGAAAGCATCACTTGGGATCGTCCTAAAGAAGGATGGAAACTTTTGCTGGTCACTCAGGCAGGAACATGTGGCAAAATAACTCACCTGTGAAAAACACACACTGTACATCCTAAAAACATTCTTTCTTTATCATCAGTCTTTATCATCATTTATGATTGTATGATGGTAAGGTTTTTTACTCCATTTTTACAACTGACATTAAATTTGAAATAAAATAAAATAAAATCAAAGACAAATAAGGTTGAAAACTTACCATAGGTACTCTGTACAAACCTAAGACACTGGAGATAGCAATAGAATTTGTAGATGAAGAATCACCCACAATTCCTAGGACTGGAGGGGTTCCTACACAGGTCTCGCCTGATATAAACTGCTCCTCTTGACCACTGACTAAGGACAACGCTGCACTGAATCCAATCCTTAGGTTGGCACAGTTATCATAAAGACTGTATCCCAGAGTCACATTAGGTAGCAGCTTGGAGTTTCTGTTGATCTCATCAATAGCAAAGGCCATGGTCTGAGCCCACCTGAATCCTAGAACATAAAATCTAACACAAGAAATACCACTGTTAACATGACAGTAATTGTGTCAAAATGTACTTGCACAAGTATTAGAATACTCAAATACAAATGTTTAAAAAAGTAAAAAATAATATGTTTAATGGGGCATAAATATGCAATGTAAATCATTCCGATTAATATCGAATTATCAACATTACATTATACTAATGAGATTTATTTTCTAGTGTTTCTGCTTTATGCGGTTTTCCTGACAGACTCACCTATGGCAGGTCGGCTGTTGTGGCTCAGAGGTAAAAGACAGGTCAGGAAAGACAGAAAACAAGTGGCCCTGAAACAGCCCACCTAAAACTACATCTCCAGCTTTGTGCATCCTATTTATATGAAACTGTTCCTGTAACTGGCAGGAATGAAGCGGGGAGGACACAGGAGAAGAAAAGTTGTAATATAATAATGTTAAATACATGAGCAGGAGCAGTTTGATCTCTAAAAATGGCCACATGACTTTCCTCCTGTTTACCCCTTGCCTGAGCCTACTCAGTTTTATTGCCATGTCAGCCCCTTTTATTGATTGGCATTGTTGTTTAATCTTGCACACCGCCCATCTCAGCATAAACAATCAAAGGGGCAGGGCCTAAAATACATTTCACTTGAAATTACTTTCGTAGTGAGACAGAAAATCTCCCCATGGCCATCTTTACAAACCAAATTTGATTTGTGGATGACTGCCATATTTAAGGTCTGCTGACATTTGCAGGACAGTCATACCATGAGCTTATTTGTTTTTCTTAAATGTCATATTTAGTGGACTTTGATGCATATGTTCACTTGTAGCTAAAGTAGGTAGACTGTTTCAATTACAATAATACATCTACTTGCATTGTTGTATAACAAACTTTCTTCAGAATCACTCTGCAGTCCTGAACAGATGCATACATGTCTCAAAGGAGCCACTTGATACTGAGTATATCCCAAATTTGTGTATGTGACAAGGACACCAAATTGAACACACCAAATAGTAACTATATGTATAACAGGCCCTGATACATTGAGCATGTAACCAGATTTTTCTACCTTTCTTCGCCTGTCTCTGTCTTTCTCCCCCTCTCTCTCTCACACACAAACACACATACATGCAGGAAGTGACACAAACTATTTATTTAATAGCTCTGACCTTCTCACTTTGTAGAATAGTGATGGGAAAAACTCTCCTTTTCAGTGTCCCAAGATATGATAAGATGACATAAGACTAACTTTATTGTCCCCACGGAAATTTGTCTTGGATACATACAGCACCTGGTGTTAAAAGATAGAAGAAATTCTTACATACATACAATCCATACACAGAACTGTCACTAGTCCACAATCACACACACACTCAGTACCAACAGTACATGTACAGACTGCCATCAACCAAACAACACTGCATGCAATCTAATTCCTAGTTTGACACAGATATCATAAAGACTGTATCCCAGAGTCACATTAGAGAGATGATTGGAGTTTCTGTTAATCTCATCAATAGCAAAGGCCAGGGTCTGGGCCTGCCTGAATCCTAGAACATCAAAACTAACACAAAAATTATCACTGTTTACCACTGAAAATGACAATATGATACAGTAACTTCTGTTAATGTGGACTTATTGCAACTACATATTTTTCACAAACAATTAAGATTTAAGATTAAGTTGAAAACCAACAAATTTTTTATAATTAAGGACTTAAATAAAACTAAATGTTGCAGGTCTCAGATGGCAGGATGACCAGCCAGACATAAATGTCCTGTTAAACAGGAGAAATGATGTGGCAGAGGCATGTGTTGTTGTTAGACGGGCTGCTCTCAGCATAATGACGAGCAGTGAGTGGTCCTTAAGGAAAGGCGCTCCCTGAATTACAAATGTCCTGCCACTGTCCCCTAGCAGCCTGGATAAGATGCAGCACTGATCCACTCAAAATCTCCAAGCAGAATACTAAACCCAAAATACAGTCAGATTTCCATCAAATTGTTTCATACTGAGGGGCTGCAGGTCTGTCGATGTTAGTGTCACATGTGGCTTGGTTTTGTTTATGTTCCAGAATCATCGTCATACTCTGCAGTCTGTTCAGGTTCATTCTCTCTGATTTGTTCATATTTCTGTTCACTGGACTGTTCATGCTCAACCGGTGTGTGCTCCTCTGTTGCAAACGTAGGCTGCAATCTGGGTCCCCCTGCTGATGTCAGTCTTGCCTGTTCAGCCAAGGATGGAGAAGCTGCTGGGTCTCTATGAGGCATGTGGGTAGATGTCCCATTTGGCTGTTGTGACTCAGCCCGTCTTGGCATTCTTAACCAATACTACACTCTGGGGACATCATCATTCAGATAGGTCACTGCTTTGAGGTGGTTCTCTCTGTCCCTGCCTTTCAGCTTGACACTTATTCTTTTGCCTCCCTTTAGTTGGTACTTTGTCTTGTGAACCTTCCAGCCATACTCACAAGTAAGTAATTTACTAGTTGGAGAAGATTTCTGTTAAGAGTACAGACATTACTGCCACCTGTCTCTGGACAGACTTTGTAACCAAGGCTGTCATTTACTTGTTCTTTCACCTCATGCACAGCTTGTGCCCAGTAAGATCGAAGCTTTCCTGGCCCTCCTCTCTCACTCATGTTGCAAACTAAAACTGTCACTGGGCTGCCTTCACATGATGGTCATAGTGCCTCTTGCCTAATAGCAGATCTACTGGTAGGCAAGGGTGGCACCCAAACTTGAAGTAGTGGGGTGAGAAACCAGTGGCTTCATGTCTAGTGTAGTTATATGCATGCACAACCTGTGGTAAGTGATCCTTCCAGCTATTCTTTTCTCCCTATTCCAGTGTCCTCAGCATCTGAAGTAAAGTCTGATTGAATCTCTCGGCGGGATTTCCCTGTGTATGGTACAAGGTTGTTCTGGAGTGACACACCCCAGCTAGCTGCTGCAGGGTCTTAAATAGGGCTTTTTCAAATTCACGGCCCTGGTCATGGTGCAGTCTGGCTGGGTATCCAAAACCAGGGATGAAGTCAGAGAATATTCTCTATGCAGCTGTTCTACCTAACTTATTTCATGTTGGATACACTTGGTGCGAATCTGGGGAAGTGGGCTATGACTACTAAGACATTTATATCTGCCTTTGCTCTGCTCCAAATGCATGTGATCTATAGACAGCAACTCCAGAGATGCAATGGTCCAAACTGTCTGGTTTAAACTGTCCCTGTAACCGGCAGGAATAAAGGGGGGAGGACACAACAGAATAAAAGTAGGAACTCAACATGAAATACATGAGCGAGAGCAATTTGATCTAAAAGAGTCCACATTACTGCTTTCCAGTTTGCCCCTTTACTGATCACAGTCACTTTTATTGCTATGTCAATCCCTTTTATTGACTTGTATTATTGTCTAATCTTGTGCACCACCCATTGGGGCATACATAAATATAGGGGCAGGGCCTCAAGCCTGTCATTTGAACATAATTTGTACTTAGGCAGAAATAGTTTGTGCACTTTTAATAACTTCCAGCCATGGCCATGTTAGCAAATGTGGCGAGTTGGGGGTGTTGTTTTTAGGTATATGTACCAGAATTCAAGTGTCCGACAACGCCACCTGGGGAATTGCACCCCAGGAAATACTAGACTAAGCTTTTGAATAGACTAGGTCACACAGATTCGTAATACCACTGGGGCGAGACGGTTTGTAAATTAGAAGCAAACAAACTTTATTGAACTAAATTATGCAAAGGAAAAGAAACAAGATGTCACACACCACACATCATATAAAATAGGCACTTGGGCAAGGGAGGAGAATCTGGTCAGGGCTGGGGCTTACCATGCGGCAGGAACCAAAAGGGGAAAAGGGATCCTCAAAATAAACCACCCGTGACACTGCACACACACACAACGAAAAAAAGGGAGAGGGCTGTGAAGAACGCACCACCACCAAGGGTCAAAACTGCCGCCGTCAGCCACCAGCACCTGAACACAAAAAAACAAAACAAGGGTTAATAAAACATGCCCAAGGACTAAACAGAAGTGGTGTGGACTAACTAATCATAACAAATCACAAAAGAACCACAATTTAATAAACTAATTTAACCAAACTGGAATCAAATGCAAGAAAATATGAATGATTAAATCAATTTATCACAATTAATATCCAAAATATACAGGAAAATTACTAAACTAATTGAAAAGAATAATCAAAGAAACACAAATAGAACAAATGAATACAAGAGTTAAAATATGTAGGTCATGGTCAGTAGGCGGGGACAATCATGTAGGCCCCAGAACAGGCCGTGAATCAGTCCAGACCTCAGACAGTAGGCTCAGGCCGCGATCAGCCACATTGGGCCATAACATAGTCCGCCCCTCAATAAACAAATACAAACCAACAAAAGAAAAACTAAACTAGAAAACCAGACGCCAAAATAAAAAATAAAAAAAGAAAAAGAAGAGGAAGAGCCAAAACAAAGAGCCAAAACAGCAACGCAGCTCCAGGAGTGATGGTCAGTAGCGGGCCACAGTTACAGGCCGCTAGAAAAAGAAACAAAGAAAACCTAATGTTTAGTAAATTAATTAAATAAATTGACGCTAACTTAAGAAAACAAACTGATACATACCAGGAATGCCAGGCATATGTAGCAAACAGACAACCAGAGGATTCAAGCCTCACAGGACGCAGCTTTAACACACGCGGCCTGAGAATTATGCACAAAGGAGTGATCAGCAGGGAGCTAAGCAACAGGTGAAAATGAACAGGCAGACAACGTGCAGACAAAAATACCAGAGCGGACCGGTAGCTGGACACAGCGAGGCTCCAGCGAGCCACTCCCGCCTCCCCCGGACCAAGCAGTCAGCTGTGCTGCAAGGAGTGGAGAGCGTGTGACCAAACTGCGCAATTACGCACGTACAGAAAATAAGGAGAAGACCGCAGAGCGCTTACCGGGGTAGAGAAGATTTGTGTGCCTCAACGGCGATCGCAAACACGGGACGGCCGCACCAAACAACAGCTGCACGCCAAACAAAGGCTGACACGCCACGCCACAGCCACCACGGGAGCGAGCGAGGAGCGGAAGAGAGGACGGGGCGCGGCCACACACACCTGAATACAGAGGCGGTCCTGGCTAGTTTTGCGCCCTGGGCGAACCACCCATAAGACGCCCCCCCATTTTCACATAACCCAATAAATTTAATAATATCTATGTCAATTTTATGAATGAAATACAATTTATTTGGAAGCAGCAGTTTGTGTTGTGTGGCCTGGGATCATAAGGTCAGTCTATCACTCGCCCCCCTCCTTGCTTTTCCTCTGAGAGTGAGACTCAACCTGCTCACAACCTCTGCAGTTGCGAGTTGATCCCCCTCCCGTCTCCCCCCTGCCTTTTCTTCTGACACACACAACCTGTATACATGAGTCTCAGCAGCAAGTTGACATGATAGTAGGGGCGCCCCAGCGCCTACTCCACTAACTTGATGTGGAAATGAGCGGTATTAGTTTAGAAAACTGGCAATTTTTTTTTCTTTTTTTTTTGAGGGCGCTAGTGTGCCCCCAAATAGATCGCGCCCTGGGCGGTCGCCCACATTGCCCATAGCAAAAACCGCCCCTGCCTGAATATAGCGGTGCGCATGGCACCGCCCAGCAATCACGGTGGGTGGAAAGCTGGCACAGTGCCGAATAGTGGCGAGGAGGGAGACAACCTCCGGTTACACAAACTTTCCAATATAAATTGAAGTGGATGACTACAATGATTGAAACTATTTTGAAATAGGCTACACATTTTCTTCAGAATCCCTCTACTGTATAAAACCTGAGCAGATACTGTACATATACGACTACAGCTGATGTGGAAAGTCTTAAGGACACATCACCTGTGGTGGCCATGCACTGATTAGCATCAAGTAAGCACCCATGAACTCAGATAAAAGCTAACTATTTATCAATATGGCCTAGGTATAAGACACTGCCACAGCCCTGCCAAATGCTAAGACCATGTTGCGAGACTAGCTTTGAAAGAAAAAGACATCACACTGAGCCAATGTAAAACTGTGTACTCCACGTATTATGAAAGTATAATGAGGTCTGATCTTTTATGACGTTGGGCCTATCTCCTCAAGGTTTCGACTCAGGAGTTGATGACACTCAGCTAATCAGGGGTTAAATAAATAACTGGATTTATTACAACACAGAAAAAATAAACATTTGAACCCAAAATACACTGCTGTTTTCTCAGTCCTTTGTCAGTCAGTTTGGAGAAAAAGTTCAGTCCTTCACAGTTCAAAGTTCAGTTTTCTTTCTTCTCAGTTCACAGTTTGTTTAAATGTTCCTCACTTCAGGTGTGTGAGTGTAAATATTGTCATTGATACGCGGGTAGAGTGTTAGTTTGGTCTCAGACTGCCCTCTAGTGAACATTTGTGAGATCACCAGAATTAATTCTACCTGTTAATCTAATGTGGGTTACACCAACATACTTCCTTGTAAGAGCTGAGGTCCTGGAAGCATGGTATGTCACACCATGTCCTACTGCATGAGCTCAGAACTCATTGAATGGAGTGTCAGCTGCCATGTTCATGTGTCAGAACCTACCAAAGGTGGACAAATGTCACTTAGTAGAGTCACAAGGTACATGAATGGAATGGAATGTGCACAAACCCCTGCAGGGACCAGCTTGCCTGCCCTCTATACATCAGTACATCAGCCCTCTATACATGAAGTAAGATAGTGCTGAGATAGGCTTGTTGGATTTGCAGGGAAAATAAAAACTAGTGAGTGTATCTTTAAGTCCACATCACTTAAAAAAGCACTAAATGCATGATGTCAGTAATCAATTTAATAAGATGTGAAGTTAACTTGCACCATGAAAAAAAGGTAAAAAATAGCTTTTGTTCTGGTGGGGACTGAACTACAGACTGAAGGAAGGTCAGGTGATTAAAATTCAAGCAGAAAGGTTAACTGCAGGGCAGATGAGGGAAGGTGGCAACAGGTGAGCAGGTTTATGATAGTAAGGTAAACAAGATAATTGGGGAATGTCTGAGGGCATCTGGCAGACAGGCAGAGAGTGGCAATGAAGAGGTCTTGGGAAAAAGGAATGTGACTGAAAGGAGGGACAGAGAGGGACAATTTGATGTTTGGAAAGTCAGAAGCTGAGAAAAGCATATAGAAAATCAAAATTGGTGAGTGTTTCTTTAAGTCCAATTCAGTTCCAGACTGTTCAAAAATAAATAACATCATGTCAAATGAAGCCACATTGCCTGCATAATTTATGAAGAGAACATAACTTGTAGTTTAATCAGGTATGTGGTTAACTTACATCATGAAAAGTCACAAAAGCAGTGATAGAATTTGAAGTACAAGTACTTTGTACTTTAAACTATATCCTGGAAAAAATACAGACATTGATTTGACATCAGTCCTGCTTTCTCAGTGGCCTAACATTACTATTACTATAAACTTACTGTTCTGTTTGTATTTTTGTATTCTGTAAAGAAAAACAATTCATTCTGGCCAATGAAATTTAGTGCTTATGACTGGATGCTCTGACTCATGATTGACTAAACTTATTTTTAAATATTCTTACACAAATGATCCAAGTGGTAAGACATATTATATTCCAAATCATTTATTTGTAATTGGCCCTGATGTCACAATATCTTAACTTTTTATAGTGTACAGAAAAGAGATTAATGCTGTGCCATGAAATTATGTGAATTTTTTTATGACTGAATTCACCGACCCATGATAGCTTTCTTTGTGTTCCTCTCTGGGCTCAGCAGGATTATGTAACATTTGGGTCCAAACAGTGCCACCAAAAGGCCAAAGCTTGAAGCCAGTATGGCAAAGACCTCCACTGCATCTGCATATTTGCCTGGTGAGCTGATATAAGCAGGGACAAAGGCCACCCACACAGCACAGAAGATCAGCATGCTGAAAGTGATGAGTTTGGCCTCATTGAAACTATCTGGAAGATTCCTTGATATAAATGCAATCAGAAAACTGAGGATAGCCAGTAAACCAATATAGCCCAGTAACACTGCAAAACCAACTGTGGACCCAACTATACACTCATAAACTATTTTGTCATTGTGGTATTGAGTGTTTTTATGAGGAACTGGTGAGGCAGATACAAGCCAGGCAGTGCAGATTGCTGCCTGAATAGAAGTGAGAACAATAACTGTTCCTCTCTGCTGCATAACACCAAACCACTTCAGACTGGCTCCACCTCCTGGCTTGGAGGCCTTGAACACAGCCAGAACCACCATGGTTTTCACCAGGATGC